>JAJAQA010000011.1:1718011-1728011 GCA_021464565.1 Rutilus rutilus
GAGCCGATCACATGGATGTGACTATTGTGAGTCAAAGTTATAGCGCCACCAACTGGCAGCAGGAATATGTCACTTTCAAAATGCTTTGAAATCAGTGTCTTATTTTTACCCGATTTGCTTCAAACTTTATGTGTACAATGTAGACACACGGCAGATGTAAACCTGTGAAAGGATTATTGATATCTTAGATACTGTTGCCGTGGCAACGCATCAAACTTTAATATTCTTTTTTGATGCTTTTGAGACTCTTAACATACTTGAAATTGCATGAAACTCGACAGACACATCACATTTATTAGCCAGTAGACATGTGCAAAGTTTCAGAAACGGGCGTGGTGAGGGGCTCAGTAGCGCCACCTTTAGTCAAAAATGGGGGCTTAGTTTTACATAGAGTCACTAAACTCGCTATGTATATTGTTCTCATTAAACCGGACAACTGTCTAATTCACACTTATTAGCTGAGAGCAACAGGAAGTCAGATATTTTGGTTTGAATGTGATTTTTTGGAGAATTTTCTCTCTCTCTCTCTCTGTCTCTGTGTGTGTGAGGGGTGGGAGGGAATTTCCAATTGATTTCAGTGTGTTTCAAGGTTTCAGGGGCTTTTGGGACCCTTAACGTGCTCGAAAACTCTTGAAACTTTGCACACAGGTCAGAACCTGCGGCCATCAGGGCCGGGCTGAAGCTGGTACCCGGGCGTGGCAGCGGGGCTCAACAGCGCCCCCTGGAACGGGATCCGAACACTTGTCCATAAATCAAACACACTTGCATGTAATGATATGAAACTCGGTACACATATAGATCTCATCGGGCCGAACAACTTTCGTGCTCTAAGTTTTACGCCAGCCAAACAGGAAGTTGGCTATTTAGCGTTGTTTGGAAACGCATGCTGTGGAATTTAATGTACTCCTCCTAGGGAATTCATCGATTCGCCTTCAAACTCGGTGTGCATGAAGTTAAGACATTGAGGATGCTAAATTGCGGACGGATTTTTGATATCTCGAACGGTTTGGCCGTGGCGAGGAAACAAATTTATGGCGAAAAAATGAAACAGGAAGTGTGTTATAACTTCTGCATACATTAACTGATCTTGATGAAACTTCAGCAGTGTGTTCGTTGTAAGAGGCCGATCGCACAGATGTGACTATTGTGAGTCAAAGTTATAGCGCCACCAACAGGCAGCAGGAAGTACATCACTTTCAAAATGCTTTGAAATCAGTGTCTTATTTTTACCCGATTTGCTTCAAACTTTATGTGTACAATGTAGACACACGGCAGATGTAAACCTGTGAAAGGATTATTGATATCTTAGATACTGTTGCTGTGGCAACGCATCAAACTTTAATATTCTTTTTTGATGCTTTTGAGACTCTTAACATACTTGAAATTGCATGAAACTCAACAGACACATCACATTTATTAGCCAGTAGACATGTGCAAAGTTTCAGAAACGGGGGTGGTGGAATGGCTCAGTAGCGCCACCTTTACTCAAAAATGGGGGTTTAGTTTTTCCTAGAATCACAAAACTTGGTATGTGCATTGTTCTCATCAAGACGGACAACTTTCTAATTTACATGAACCATCTCTGACCAACAGGAAGAGAGATATTTTGGTTTGAATGTGGATTTTCTGAAGAATTTTCTCTCCCTCTCTCTGTGTCTGTGTGTGTGTGTGAGGGGAGGGGGGGATTTGACTATTGCTTTTATATTGTTAATCAAGGTTTCAGGGGCTTTTGGGGTCCTTAACGTGCTCAAAAAACTCTTGAAACTTTGCACACAGGTCAGAACCCACGGCCATCAGGGCCGGGCTGAAGCTGGTACCCGGGCGTGGCTGGGGGTAAAAGAAAAATAATGATAATGTTGCACACACAAACCACACACATGTGGGAAAGAATGATGCTTTTAAACAACACTAAACCGCCATTAGGTGTCGCCAGGCATCCATCTTAATAAGCGAGTCATTGATTCATTCGTTCAAACGATTCGTTCGAATGAGTCGATCATGATTAAGACAGATGTTTATGGATTGATCATTCAATCTTTGAGTTAACCGATTCGTTAAAAATGCTGAATCGTTCAGTTATGAGAAAACACGTGATGCGTGATGGTTCTGCCGTGATCTTTGTTTAACTATTTTCGCTGCTGAAACAGAACAAAAACAGTCAACATTGCATCTAAAATGTAAGTGACTTAATTGTAACTGTTTATTAACCTGTTGTATGAAATCTAGGGGTGGGAGAAAAAATTGATTCTTAGATGCATCGCGATGCGGACGTGGACGATTCTGAATCGATTCACAAATGTCAAAAAATCGATTCTCTAAAAAAATATTTTTCTAATAACGTAATATTGACGGAAGGCAAAAGGCGGAACTCTAAGCGGACGTGCGTGCAGTCTGTGGCGCGCACATAACAGAGAAGTTTCTTCTGCTCACCAAGGCTGCATTTATTTGATTAAAAATACAAACAAAAACAGTAATATTGTAAAATAGTATTCCAATTTAAAACAGCTGCTTTCTATTTTAATATATTTTAAACTGTTATTTATTCCTGTGATCAAAGCTGAGTTTTCAGCATCATTACTCCAGTCGTCACTGTCACATGATCCTTCAGAAATTATTCTAATATGATGATTGATACTCAAGAAACATTCATTATTATTTTAAATGTCGAAAACAGTTGTGTACAGTCTTTGATGAATAGAAAGTTCAAAAGAACAGCATTTATCTGAAATCTAAAGCTTTTGTAACGTTAAACACTACCGCTCAAAAGTTTGTGGTTAGTAATAATTAAAATTTTATTTTTGGGGGAAAGAAATAAAATAAATCAGTACTTTTATTTATGAAGGATGAGTTAAACTGATCAACAGTTACAGTAAAGACATTTATAATGTTAAAAATATATATATTTGAAATATATGCTGTTCTTTTGAACTTTACATTCATCAAAGCATTTTGAAAAAAAAAAATCTGTATCAACTGTTTTCAACATTGAAAATAATAATGAATATTTATTGAGCATCAATCATCATATTAGTATGATTTCTGAAGGATCATGTGACACTGAAGACTGGAGTAATGATGCTGAAAACTCAACTTTGATCACAGAAATTAATTACTATGTAAAATATTTTAAAATTGAAAACAGCTGTTTTAAATTGGAATAATATTTCACAATATTACTGTTTTTGTTTGTATTTTTAATCAATAAATGCAGCCTTGGTGAGCAGAAGAGACTTCTCCTAAAAACATTAAAAATCTTACTGACCCCAAACTTTTGAACAATAATATATATATATATATATATATATATATATATATATATATATATATATATACATATATATGTATGTGTGTGTATGTATGTATGTATGTATGTATATATATATATATATATATATATATATATATATATATATATATATATATATAAATATAGCTGCGAGCAGCGATGGAGGGCCAAAGCCGGCGGTACCGCCACCCCGGTGCCTTTAGGTAACTAAAGGCACCGGGGTTGCGGTGCCACCGGCTTGGGCCCGTAATCGCTGCTCGCAGCTATATTTTATTATTATTATTATTATTATTATTTTGTCAACCTCTCGGGCACTTTTGGGGCTCTTAACATGCTCGAAAACTCTTGCAATTTTGCACACACGTCAGAACCCGCGGCCATCAGGTCCGGACTGAAGCTGGTACCCGGGCGTGGCAGGGGGGCTCGACAGCGCCCCCTGGAACGGGATCCGAACACGTGTCCATAAATCAAACACGCTTGCATGTAATAATATGAAACTCGGTACACATATAGATCTCATCGGGCCGAACAACTTTCGTGCTCTAAGTTTTACGCCAGCCAAACAGGAAGTTGGCTATTTAGCGTTGTTTGGAAACGCATGCTGTGGAATTTAATGTACTCCTCCTAGGGAATTCATCGATTCGCCTTCAAACTCGGTGTGCATGAAGTCAAGACATTGAGGATGCTAAATTGCGGACGGATTTTTGATATCTCGAACGGTTTGGCCGTGGCGAGGAAACAAATTTATGGCGAAAAAATGAAACAGGAAGTGTGTTATAACTTCTGCATACATTAACTGATCTTGATGAAACTTCAGCAGTGTGTTCGTGGTAAGAGGCCGATCACATGGATGTGACTATTGTGAGTCAAAGTTATAGCGCCACCAACTGGCAGCAGGAATATGTCACTTTCAAAATGCTTTGAAATCAGTGTCTTATTTTTACCCGATTTGCTTCAAACTTTATGTGTACAATGTAGACACACGGCAGATGTAAACCTGTGAAAGGATTATTGATATCTTAGATACTGTTACCGTGGCAACGCATCAAACTTTAATATTCTTTTTTGATGCTTTTGAGACTCTTAACATACTTGAAATTGCATGAAACTCAACAGACACATCACATTTATTAGCCAGTAGACATGTGCAAAGTTTCAGAAACGGGCGTGGTGGAATGGCTCAGTAGCGCCACCTTTAGTCAAAAATGGGGGCTTAGTTTTTCCTAGAATCACAAAACTTGGTATGTGTATTGTTCTCATCAAGACGGACAACTTTCTAATTTACATGAACCATCTCCGACCAACAGGAAGAGAGATATTTTGGTTTGAATGTGGATTTTCTGAAGAATTTTCTCTCCCTCTCTCTGTGTCTGTGTGTGTGTGAGGGGAGGGGGGGATTTGACTCTTGCTTTTATATTGTTAATCAAGGTTTCAGGGGCTTTTGGGGTCCTTAACGTGCTCAAAAACTCTTGAAACTTTGCACACAGGTCAAAACCCACGGCCATCAGGGCCGGGCTGAAGCTGGTACCCGGGCGTGGCTGGGGGGCTCAACAGCGCCCCCTTGAACGGGGTTCTAAAACTTGATCCATATATCAAACACGCTCGCATGAATTAATATGAAACTCGGTACACATATAGATCTCATCGGGCCGAACAACTTTACCCCGGTCAAGTTTTACGCCAGCCCAACAGGAAGTCGGCTATTATGGGTTGTTTGGAAAACGCTTGCTGTGGAATGTGAAATACTCCTCCTAGAAAATTCACCGTGTCCCCTTCAAACTCGGTGTGCATGTAGTCAAGACTTTGAGGATGCTAAATTGCGGACGGATTTTTGATATCTCGAACGGTTTGGCTGTGGCGAGGAATCGAATTTATGGCGAGAAAAGAGAAACACGGAAGTGGAATAACTTCTGCATACATTAACTGATCTTGATGAAACTTCAGCAGTGTGTTCGTGGTAAGAGGCCGATCAGATGGATGTAGCTATTGTGAGTCAAAGTTATAGCGCCACCAACTGGCAGCAGGAAGTGTGTCACTTTCAACATGCTTTAGACAAAAGTGGGGGGGTTAGTTTTAACTACAGTAAAGAAAAAATAGTTTTTATATTGTTCTCATCAAGCCGGACAACTTTCTAATTTACATTCAATAGCTCTGGCCATCAGGAAGTCAGATATTTTGGTCTGAATGTGATTTTTTTTGCAAAATCAGCCTCTGAATTTTTAGCCACTCCTCTTAAACTATTTATTTTATTCGTACCAAACTTTTTCAACATGATGAAACTACATTAAATATGCTAAGTTGTGAATGGATAATAAATATCTCAAACGGTTTTGCTATGGCGAGGGATTAATGTCCAAAAAGGAAACACTAAAAATCTTCTAAAAATGTAATTATATACCATTTATTTCTATATAAAAGTATACAAATATCACAACTAAACCCATTTTATTCTGTTTTTGCAATTCAAGAAGAATGAAAAAGTTAAAAACAGGCTATTTAGTGCTATTTGGTTCAACAAAAAAGCAAACATAGGGCTATACTGCCCTCTTGTGTCCAAAAGGACATCAAAATAGTATATAAAACTTTTTACCAGGTAGGCCAATATTGTATTTAAATATACATTTATTAGGTATGTGTCTGAGGATATTTTCCCACCGGTTAATCGACGTGTGACACGAGTGGGTGCTTTTAAATCGCTAATATAAAAGTGAAAGTAAAAAAACGGACGTCCGCACGGACATTGATAATGGTGCACGTTGGAAAGAATGATACTTTTAAACATAACACTAAACCGCCATTAGGTGTCGCCAGGCGACCATCTTAATGAGCGAGTCATTGATTCATTCGTTCAAATGATTCGTTCCAATGACTGAGTCATTCATGATTGAGACAGATGTTTATGGATTGACCATTGAATCTTTGAGTCAAGCGATTCGTTTCAAAATGCTGAATCATTCAGTAATGAGAAAACAAGTTGCTGTGATCTTTGTTTAACTATTTTTGCTGCTGAAACAGAACAAAAACAGTCAATATTGCATCTAAAATGTAAGTGACTTAATTGTAACTGTTTATTAACCTGTTGTATGAAATCAATGTCACAGTTTCAATCGTGATTGTATTCAGGAAATAGTTGCCTACTCGTCAAGTGAGGTTGCTTAACTCTATCATATGTTATAAAATATATAAAAACTCCATATTTGTAATTTTTATAGTCAGTATGTTGTTAACTGGGTTGCTTTTTTGTGTGCTGCGCTCATTTGTTTACAATTCTCCTGGAGAAGCAGCATGAGCCTCAGCAGTGCAACCTTGTTACCATTGATCAGTAATACATTTATTATTAACTGATGATTGCAACTTAAAATGAATGTAATGAAATTAGAATAATCTCTCGTTTTAGTGATTCCCAAGTTATTTTTTTGTTATTGACGTTCTAATCAGGCTATACTCTGGTCGGGCAAGTAAAATTCTCTTTCAGGTAGGCCTATTGTATTTATATATAAATATATTAGGGATGTGACTGTGATAACATTTTCCCACCGGTTAATCGACGTGTGACACCACTGAGCGCTTTTAAATCGCTAACTATAGTATACTATATACTAGTAAAATACAGACGTCCGCACAGACATTGATAATGGTGCGGAGTAGAGCGAGCATTTTCAATTTATTCCTATGGATGTAGGAATTAACTAAAACATTTTATTTATGTTTTTGTGTCCACTGTTCAACCGCAACCGCGTCACACACACACACACATTCCAGAATTGCAATCTTGACATCGCAGCCTGTTCATTATAGCCCTAATACAATATAATAATAAAAATAGTCAACCTAACATAAACGAATTACACTGCTCTGTTTAAATAGTCAGTAGTACAATCTGTACCATTCACAGTAAGCAGAGCTCCACTGTGATGTTTCCAAGAACATTTTTGCGCGTGTGAAGAGGATGATTTTTTCCATCGATATTGGAACACGAGTGAAGTACAAAGCCTATAATAAAGAATAGTTTAGCATCCAAATACATCGCAAATATTGAAACATTTTGATTCTAATGAGAGGGTTACGTGAGACCAACACTGCTTACTTTCGTTTTTACTTTTACATTAAATTTAAAGGATTTGTTGTGGAATATTTTGGGTGTATCATAAAATCAGAATAAGGTAAGACAAGTAAAATTTTCTGTCTTATATTTATATATATATATATATATATATATATATATATATATATATATAAGTATATATATATATATATGTGTGTGTGTGTGTATATATATAGATATTTATATATATATATATATATATATATATATATATATATGTGTGTGTGTGTGTGTATATATATATATATATATATATAAATATAGCTGCGAGCAGCGATGGAGGGCCAAAGCCGGTGGCACCGCCATCCCCGGTGCCTTTAGGTAACTAAAGGCACCGGGGTGGCGGTGCCACCGGCTTGGGCCCGCAATCGCTGCTCGCAGCTATATTTTATTATTATTATTATTATTTTGTCAACCTTTTGGGCACTTTTGGGGCCCTTAACATGCTCAAAAACTCTTGAAATTTTGCACACACATCAGAACCTGCGGCCATCAGGGCCGGACTGAAGCTGGTACCCGGGCGTGGCACGGGGGCTCGACAGCGCCCCCTGGAATGGTGTCCGAAAACTTGGTCTATAAATCAAACACGCTTGCATATAATAATATGAAACTCAGTACACATATAGATCTCATCGGGCCGAACAACTTTCGTGCTCTAAGTTTTACACCAGCCCAACAGGAAGTCAACTATTATGGGTTGTTTGAAAAACGCATCCTCTGGAATTTGAAATACTCCTCCTAGAATATTCGTCCAATCACAACCAAACTCGGTGTGCATGAAGTCAAGACATTGAGGATGCTAAATTGCGGACGGATTTTTGATATCTCGAACGGTTTGGCTGTGGCGAGGAAACGAATTTATGGCGAATAATGGTACACAGGAAGTGTGTTATAACTTCTGCATACATTAACTGATCTTGATGAAACTTTCGCAGTGTGTTTGTTGTAAGAGGCCGATCACAAGGATGTGACTATTGTGAGTCAAAGTTATAGCGCCACCAACTGGCAGCAGGAAGTGTGTCCCTTTCAAAATGCTTTGAAGTCACCCTCTTAATTTTACCCGATTTGCTTCAAACTTTATGTGTATAATGTAAACACACGGCAGATGTAGACCTGTGAAAGGATTATTGATATCTTAGATACTGTTGCCGTGGCAACGCATCAAATTTTAATATTCTTTTCGGATGCGTTTGAGACTCTTAACATGCTTGAAATTGGATGAAACTCGACAGACACATAACACTTATTAGCCAGTAGACATGTGAAAAGTTTCAGAAACGGGCGTGGCAGGGGGGCTCAACAGCGCCCTCTTGAACAGGGTCTGAAAACTTGGTCCATATATCAAATACGCTTGCATGAATTAATATGAAACTTGGTACACATATAGATTTCATGGGGCCGAACAACTTTCCCTCTGTCAAGTTTCACGCCAGCCCAACAGGAAGTCGGCTATTATGGGTTGTTTGGAAAACGCTTGCTGTGGAATGTGATGTACTCCTCCTAGAGAATTCATTCAATCACCTCCAAACTCAGTCAGCATGAAGTCAAGACATTGAGGATGCTAAATTGCGAACAGATTTTTGATATCTCGAACGGTTTGGCTGTGGCGAGGAATCGAATTTATGGCGAGAAAAGAGAAACACGAAGTGGAATAACTTCTGCATACATTAACTGATCTTGATGAAACTTCAGCAGTGTGTTCGTGGTAAGAGGCCGATCAGATCGATGTAGCTATTGTGAGTCAAAGTTATAGCGCCACCAACTGGCAGCAGGAAGTGTGTCACTTTCAACATGCTTTTGACAAAAGTGGGGGGGTTAGTTTTAACTACAGTAAAGAAAAAATAGTTTGTATATTGTTCTCATCAAGCCGGACAACTTTCTAATTTACATTCAATAGCTCTGGCCATCAGGAAGTCAGATATTTTGGTCTGAATGTGATTTTTTTTGCTAAATCAGCCTCTGAATTTTTAGCCACTCCTCTTAAACTATTTATTTTATTCGTACCAAACTTTTTCAACATGATGAAACTACATTAAATATGCTAAATTGTGAATGGATAATAAATATCTTAAACGGTTTTGCTATGGCGAGGGATTAAAGTAATGTCCAAAAAGGAAACACTAAAAATCTTCTAAAAATGTAATTATATACCATTTATTTCTATATAAAAGAATGCAAATATCACAACTAAACCCATTTTATTCTGTTTTTGCAATTCAAGAAGAATGAAAAAGTTAAAACAGGCTATTTAGTGCTATTTGGTTCAACAAAAAAGCAAACATAGGGCTATACTGCCCTCTTGTGTCCAAAAGGACATCAAAATAGTATATAAAACTTTTTACCAGGTAGGCCAATATTGTATTTAAATATACATTTATTAGGTATGTGTCTGAGGATATTTTCCCACCGGTTAATCGACGTGTGACACGAGTGGGTGCTTTTAAATCGCTAATATAATAGTGAAAGAAAAATAATGATAATGTTGCACACACAAATCACACACATGTGGGAAAGAATAAACAACACTAAACCGCCATTAGGTGTCGCCAGGCATCCATCTTAATAAGCGAGTCATTGATTCATTCGTTCAAACGATTCGTTCGAATGAG
>JAJAQA010000011.1:1735511-1918011 GCA_021464565.1 Rutilus rutilus
CCGATCAGATGGATGTAGCTATTGTGAGTCAAAGTTATAGCGCCACCAACTGGCAGCAGGAAGTGTGTCACTTTCAACATGCTTTAGACAAAAGTGGGGGGGGTTACTTTTAACTACAGTAAAGAAAAAATAGTTTTTATATTGTTCTCATCAAGCCGGACAACTTTCTAATTTACATTCAATAGCTCTGGCCATCAGGAAGTCAGATATTTTGGTCTGAATGTGAATTTTTTTGCAAAATCAGCCTCTGAATTTTTAGCCACTCCTCTTAAACTATTTATTTTATTCGTACCAAACTTTTTCAACATGATGAAACTACATTAAATATGCTAAGTTGTGAATGGATAATAAATATCTCAAACGGTTTTGCTATGGCGAGGGATTAATGTCCAAAAAGGAAACACTAAAAATCTTCTAAAAATGTAATTATATACCATTTATTTCTATATAAAAGTATACAAATATCACAACTAAACCCATTTTATTCTGTTTTTGCAATTCAAGAAGAATGAAAAAGTTAAAAACAGGCTATTTAGTGCTATTTGGTTCAACAAAAAAGCAAACATAGGGCTATACTGCCCTCTTGTGTCCAAAAGGACATCAAAATAGTATATAAAACTTTTTACCAGGTAGGCCAATATTGTATTTAAATATACATTTATTAGGTATGTGTCTGAGGATATTTTCCCACCGGTTAATCGACGTGTGACACGAGTGGGTGCTTTTAAATGGCTAATATAAAAGTGAAAGTAAAAAAACGGACGTCCGCACGGACATTGATAATGGTGCACGTTGGAAAGAATGATACTTTTAAACATAACACTAAACCGCCATTAGGTGTCGCCAGGCAACCATCTTAATGAGCGAGTCATTGATTCATTCGTTCAAATGATTCGTTCCAATGACTGAGTCATTCGTTCCAATGACTGAGTCATTCATGATTGAGACAGATGTTTATGGATTGACCATTGAATCTTTG
Source organism: Rutilus rutilus (assembly GCA_021464565.1). Taxonomy (NCBI): domain Eukaryota; kingdom Metazoa; phylum Chordata; class Actinopteri; order Cypriniformes; family Leuciscidae; genus Rutilus; species Rutilus rutilus. The sequence continues at coordinate 1,736,491 of JAJAQA010000011.1, forward strand.
AGTCAAGCGATTCGTTTCAAAATGCTGAATCATTCAGTAATGAGAAAACAAGTTGCTGTGATCTTTGTTTAACTATTTTTGCTGCTGAAACAGAACAAAAACAGTCAATATTGCATCTAAAATGTAAGTGACTTAATTGTAACTGTTTATTAACCTGTTGTATGAAATCAATGTCACAGTTTCAATTGTGATTGTATTCAGGAAATAGTTGCCTACTCGTCAAGTGAGGTTGCTTAACTCTATCATATGTTATAAAATATATAAAAACTCCATATTTGTAATTTTTATAGTCAGTATGTTGTTAACTGGGTTGCTTTTTTGTGTGCTGCGCTCATTTATTTACAATTCTCCTGGAGAAGCAGCATGAGCCTCAGCAGTGCAACCTTGTTACCATTGATCAGTAATACATTTATTATTAACTGATGATTGCAACTTAAAATGAATGTAATGAAATTAGAATAATCTCTCGTTTTAGTGATTAAGTTATTAATAACTTATTAATAAATTGATAAGTTATTTTTTTGTTATTGACGTTCTAATCAGGCTATACTTTGGTCGGGCAAGTAAAATTCTCTTTCAGGTAGGCCTATTGTATTTATATATAAATATATTAGGGATGTGACTGTGATAAAAATTTTCCCACCGGTTAATCGACATGTGACACCGCTGAGGGCTTTTAAATCGCTAACTATAGTATACTATATACTAGTAAAATACAGACGTCCGCACAGACATTGATAATGGTGCGGAGTAGAGCGAGCATTTTCAATGTATTCCTATGGATGTAGGAATTAACTAAAACATTTTATTTATGTTTTTGTGTCCACTGTTCAACCGCAACCGCGTCACACACACATTCCAGAATTGCAATCTTGACATTCATTATAGCCCTAATACAATATAATAATAAAAATAGTCAACCTAACATAAACGAATTACACTGCTCTGTTTAAATAGTCAGTAGTACAATCTGTACCATTCACAGTAAGCAGAGCTCCACTGTGATGTTTCCAAGCACATTTTTGCGCGCGTGAAGAGGATGATTTTTTCCATCGATATTGGAACACGAGTGAAGTACAAAGCCTATAATAAAGAATAGTTTAGCATCCAAATACATCGCAAAAAAAATATATAAATATACATCGCAAAATAAAATATATATATGTGTGTGTGTGTGTGTGTATATATATATATATATATATATATATATATATATATATATATATATATATAAATAAATATAGCTGCGAGCAGCGATGGAGGGCCAAAGCCGGTGGCACCGCCATCCCCGGTGCCTTTAGGTAACTAAAGGCACCGGGGTGGCGGTGCCACCGGCTTGGGCCCGCAATCGCTGCTCGCAGCTATATTTATTATTATTTTTCTTACGACTATTTAGGCATTTTTGGGGCCCTTAACATGCTCAAAAACTCTTGAAACTTTGCACACGAGTCAGAACCCGCGGCCATCAGGGCCGGGCTGAAGCTGGTACCCGGGCGTGGCAGGGGGGCTCGACAGCGCCCCCTGGAACAGGGTCTGAAAACTTGGTCCATAAATCAAACACGCTTGCATGTAATAATATGAAACTCGGTACACATATAGATCTCATCGGGCCGCACAACTTTCATGCTCTAAGTTTTACGCCAGCCCAACAGGAAGTCGACTATTTAGGGTTGTTTGGAAACGCATGCTTAGGAATTTGAAACACTTCTCTTAGGGAATTCACCCGGTCAGCACCAAACTCTGTGTGCATGAAGTCAAGACATTGAGGATGAAAAATTGCCAGGGGATTTTTGATATCTCGAACGGTTTGGCTGTGGCGAGGAAACGAATTTATGGCGAATAATGGGACACAGGAAGTGTATTATAACTTCTGCATACATTGACGGATCTTGATAAAACTTCAGCAGTGTGTTCGTGGTCAGAGGCTGATCACATTGATGTGACTATTGTGAGTCAAAATTATAGCGCCACCTACTGGCAGCAAGAAGTGTGTCACTTTCAAAATGCTTTGAAATCACCCTCTTATTTTTACCCGATTTGCTTCAAACTTTATCTGTATAATGTAAACACACGGCAGATGTAGACCTGTGAAAGGATTATTGATATCTTAGATACTGTTGCCGTGGCAACGCATCAAACTTTAATTTTCTTTTTGGATGCTTTTGAGACTCTTAAGATGCTTGAAATTGGATGAAACTCGACAGACACATCACATTTATTAGCCCGTAGACATGTGCAAAGTTTCAGAAACGGGCGTGGTGAGGGGCTCAGTAGCGCCACCTTTAGTCATAAATGGGGCGGTTAGTTTTATCAACAGCAACAAAACTTGGTATGTGTATTGTTCTCATCAAGACGGACAACTTTCTAATTGACATTAACCATCTCCGACCAACAGGAAGAGAGATATTTTGGTTTGAATGTGGATTTTCTGAAGAATTTTCTCTCCCTCTCTCTGTGTCTGTGTGTGTGTGAGGGGAGGGGGGGGATTTGACTGTTGCTTTTATATTGTTAATCAAGGTTTCAGGGGCTTTTGGGGTCCTTAACATGCTCAAAAACTCTTGAAACTTTGCACACAGGTCAGAACCCACGGCCATCAGGGCCGGGCTGAAGCTGGTACCCGGGCGTGGCTGGGGGGCTCAACAGCGCCCCCTGGAACGGGGTTCTAAAACTTGATCCATATATCAAACACGCTCGCATGAATTAATATGAAACTCGGTACACATATAGATCTCATCGGGCCGAACAACTTTACCCCGGTCAAGTTTTACGCCAGCCCAACAGGAAGTCGGCTATTATGGGTTGTTTGGAAAACGCTTGCTGTGGAATGTGAAATACTCCTCCTAGAAAATTCACCGTGTCCCCTTCAAACTCGGTGTGCATGTAGTCAAGACTTTGAGGATGCTAAATTGCGGACGGATTTTTGATATCTCGAACGGTTTGGCTGTGGCGAGGAATCGAATTTATGGCGAGAAAAGAGAAACACGGAAGTGGAATAACTTCTGCATACATTAACTGATCTTGATGAAACTTCAGCAGTGTGTTCGTGGTAAGAGGCCGATCAGATGGATGTAGCTATTGTGAGTCAAAGTTATAGCGCCACCAACTGGCAGCAGGAAGTGTGTCACTTTCAACATGCTTTTGACAAAAGTGGGGGGGTTACTTTTAACTACAGTAAAGAAAAAATAGTTTGTATATTGTTCTCATCAAGCCGGACAACTTTCTAATTTACATTCAATAGCTCTGGCCATCAGGAAGTCAGATATTTTGGTCTGAATGTGATTTTTTTTGCAAAATCAGCCTCTGAATTTTTAGCCACTCCTCTTAAACTATTTATTTTATTCGTACCAAACTTTTTCAACATGATGAAACTACATTAAATATGCTAAATTGTGAATGGATAAAAAATATCTCAAACGGTTTTGCTATGGCGAGGGATTAAAGTAAAAATCTTCTAAAAATGTAATTATATACCATTTATTTCTATATAAAAGTATACAAATATCACAACTAAACCCATTTTATTCTGTTTTTGCAATTCAAGAAGAATGAAAAAGTTAAAAACAGGCTATTTAGTGCTATTTGGTTCAACAAAAAAGCAAACATAGGGCTATACTGCCCTCTTGTGTCCAAAAGGACATCAAAATAGTATATAAAACTTTTTACCAGGTAGGCCAATATTGTATTTAAATATACATTTATTAGGTATGTGTCTGAGGATATTTTCCCACCGGTTAATCGACGTGTGACACGAGTGGGTGCTTTTAAATCGCTAATATAATAGTGAAAGAAAAATAATGATAATGTTGCACACACAAATCACACACATGTGGGAAAGAATAAACAACACTAAACCGCCATTAGGTGTCGCCAGGCATCCATCTTAATAAGCGAGTCATTGATTCATTCGTTCAAACGATTCGTTCGAATGAGTCGATCATGATTAAGACAGATGTTTATGGATTGATCATTCAATCTTTGAGTCAACCGATTCGTTAAAAATGCTGAATCGTTCAGTTATGAGAAAACACGTGATAAGTGATGGTTCTGCCGTGATCTTTGTTGAACTATTTTCGCTGCTGAAACAGAACAAAAACAGTCAACATTGCATCTAAAATGTAAGTGACTTAATTGTAACTGTTTATTTGTATGAAATCTAGGGGTGGGAGAAAAAAATTATTCTTAGATGCATCGCGATGCGGACGTGGACGATTCTGAATCGATTCACAAATGTCAAAAAATCGATTCTCTAAAAAAATATTTTTCTAATAACGTAATATTGACGGAAGGCAAAAGGCGGAACTCTAAGCGGACGTGCGTGCAGTCTGTGGCGCGCACATAACAGAGAAGTTTCTTCTGCTCACCAAGGCTGCATTTATTTGATTAAAAATACAAACAAAAACAGTAATATTGTAAAATAGTATTCCAATTTAAAACAGCTGCTTTCTATTTTAATATATTTTAAACTGTTATTTATTCCTGTGATCAAAGCTGAGTTTTCAGCATCATTACTCCAGTCGTCACTGTCACATGATCCTTCAGAAATTATTCTAATATGATGATTGATACTCAAGAAACATTCATTATTATTTTAAATGTCGAAAACAGTTATGTACAGTCTTTGATGAATAGAAAGTTCAAAATAACAGCATTTATCTGAAATCTAAAGCTTTTGTAACGTTAAACACTACCGCTCAAAAGTTTGTGGTTAGTAATAATTAAAATTGTATTTTTGGGGGAAAGAAATAAAATAAATCAGTACTTTTATTTATGAAGGATGAGTTAAACTGATCAACAGTTACAGTAAAGACATTTATAATGTTAAAAATATATATATTTGAAATATATGCTGTTCTTTTGAACTTTACATTCATCAAAGCATTTTGAAAAAAAAAAATCTGTACACAACTGTTTTCAACATTGAAAATAATAATGAATATTTATTGAGCATCAATCATCATATTAGTATGATTTCTGAAGGATCATGTGACACTGAAGACTGGAGTAATGATGCTGAAAACTCAACTTTGATCACAGAAATGAATTACTATGTAAAATATTTTAAAATTGAAAACAGCTGTTTTAAATTGGAATAATATTTCACAATATTACTGTTTTTGTTTGTATTTTTAATCAATAAATGCAGCCTTGGTGAGCAGAAGAGACTTCTCCTAAAAACATTAAAAATCTTACTGACCCCAAACTTTTGAACAATAATATATATATATATATATATATATATATATATATATATATATATATATATATATATATACATATATATATAAATATAGCTGCGAGCAGCGATGGAGGGCCCAAGCCGGCGGTACCGCCACCCCGGTGCCTTTAGGTAACTAAAGGCACCGGGGTTGCGGTGCCACCGGCTTGGGCCCGTAATCGCTGCTCGCAGCTATATTTATTATTATTATTATTCTCCGCATTTAATTGCATTTTTGAGGGCCTAAACATGCTCGAAATCTCACAAAACTTTGCACACGCGTCAGAACTGGCGAAAATTTACATCTGATATAGGTTTCAGAATTGGACGGGGCAAAATGGCTCGATAGCGCCACCTATAAAAGTTCAACGGAGTGCGCCTCCCGCAACGTTCTACGTACGTGCACGAAATTCGGTACATACATGTAATGACCTAATACCTACAAAAAAGTCTCTTGGAGCATAGCCATAAACACAACAGGAAGTCAGCCATTTTGAACTTCCTCTCAGATTTTTGTGCAGTTTTTGCCATTTTCAGGCCTCGTACTTTAACGAACTCCTCCTACAGTTTTAATCTGATCATCTTCAAATTTGGTGAGTGTAATCTTAAGGCCTTTGCGACGTTAAATTGCGAAGATCTTGAGTTTTCGTCGAAGGGCGGGTCCTCGGCGGCCTGACAAATTTCGATGTTTCGCCATGAAACAGGAAGTTGCTGTAACTCAGGCATGGAATGTCCAATCTGCCCCAAACTTCACACGTTTGATAAGAGTTCTGTCCTGAACACATGACCATGCTCATATTCAGTTATAGTCATAGCGCCACCTGCTGGCAACAGGAAGTGACATGTTTAACACTGTTATGGACTCCTAATAACATATAAAAAAGTGCCAGCAAGTGCTAAACATGCTAACAACATACTAGAAGCATGCTAAAACATGCTAGCAAACTCTTAGCTAAGTGCTAAAGCATGCTATTATTGCAATTAAATAGGAATTTGCTGTAACTCAGGCATGGAATGTCCAATCTGCCCCAAACTTCACACTTTTGATAAGCGTTCTGTCCTGAACACATCTACATGAGAATATTCAGTTATAGTAATAGCGCCACCTACTGGTAACAGGAAGTGTCATGTTTAACACGTTGATGCCATTCTAGCAACATGTTAAAAATGCCATTGACTTCTAAACATGCTAGAAACATGTTAAAACATGCTAGCAATACTTAGCTAAGTGCTAAAGCATGCTAATTCAATGAAACAGGATGTTGTTGTTACGCAAGAAGGCAATGTCCATTCTGCACCAAACTTCACACTTTTAATAAACGTTCTGTCCTGAACACATGACCATGCTCATATTCAGTTACAGTCATAGTGCCACCTGCTGGCAACAGGAAGTGACATGTTAAACACTGTTGTGGACATATAAAAACATATAAAAAAAGTGCCATCAAGTGCTAAACATGCTAACAACATACTAGAAACATGCTAAAACATGCTAGCAAACACTTAGCTAAGTGCTAAAGCATGCTATTGCTGCAATTAAATAGGAATTTGCTGTAACACAGGCATGGAATGTCCAATCTGCCCCAAACGTCACACGTTTGATAAGAGTCATGGCCTGAACACATCTACATGAGAATATTCAGTTATAGTAATAGCGCCACCTACTGGTAACAGGAAGTGTCATGTTTAACACGTTGATGCCGTTCTAGCAAGATGTTAAAAATGCCATTGACTTCTAAACATGCTAGAAACACACTAAACATGCTAGCAACACTTAGCTGAGTCATGAAGCATGCTATTATCACCATTATACAAAACATTTTGTAACTGACTTTGACATACTCTTACTATATATACCTCCTTAAATGTACATTGCCCAACCATGCTCTGTCTTCCTAAAGCCACCGAGTGTTGATGGCACGGGTGCGAGGGCCCTTTCATCGCTGCTTGCAGCTTTAATTTACATTTACTATCCATTAAATGTGCACCTTTAAACCATAATGCAGAACACTTTAATCTGGGTTGTTACAGGAGAACTTTACATGTATGGTACATTAAACATATTTAACAGAGCTAAATGTTCCTGTAAATTAAATTTGAAACCAGTTTCAAGCCATTTTAACCTGCGACAATCTGAATTTCTTGGAAGTTCTAAATTGTTTTGCACAGCATTTGACATGGCAGTGGTGAGAGCAAACACTCCTTGTTGATCAGACTATGTTCTGTACAGGACAATCCTGAAACTCCAGTAGTGCTTAAACTGATTCTGTGAAAACAGTCTCAGTCTTACCTCTGTTTCTTCTTAAAGAGAGAGAACTTTCCTCGTTTCTCTGACATTACTGCAGATAAACTGCCACTGGAAACAGCTCAGCACTGGTGTCTTTGTGTTGGTGAAGACACTCAGATGATCAGCATGACCTGGACATGACAATGAGGCACTGAGATTAATATCATGATAGTTCAGAGGAATAAACACATAATGATGAAAATGTAGAACTAAAGACAAATGTTAAGCCAACAAACGATACACACACCTCATGCACTGCACTTTATCAGTCACACTGGACTCTGACTCACCATTATTCTGAAGGTTGGGTTTCGTTTGGGTTTTTTCCGACACTGGTGCCAAATCGATACTTTTAAAACGGTAAACGGTAAAAAAAGCCTCAAAACGATGGTGAATGAAATTAAGGAAACAGCTTTTATATTGATTTAATTATATAAATATAAATATAAGTATAATACATATAAATATAAGTAGCCAAAAAAAAAAACATTCACAATAAAGCCACCTAACCCAACTACAATAATTTAGCACACACAAAAATAATACACTAAATAAGAGTTAGGCTACAGTAGGCCTACTAATAATGTGACAATGAGCTCTTATCAGGATCAACCGAATGCTGGATTTCAGAAGTATGTGAAGTTCGTGGCTCTATTGTTGCAGTAAACTTGCACAGTGTTCTTGAATGATTAATTTATTAGATGTACGCCGGTCTGTTGTTGTAGGGACATCGACTTTACATTTCCACACTGACCATGATGCGGATCAAAATGGGCATATTGTGTGACATATCACTGCAGTTCAGAGAATTGTAGGCTATCTGTCAGATTTAGCCTAGAACACGTCACTTCATCCACTTCTCCCGAAATACATTAAAGTGGCCAGTGAAATGAGAGAAGAATACAGTAAATGTTATAATGTATTAACCTTTTCTAAGGGCTTGACTGATGAGTGCACTTTCTCTTCTAACGTAGACCCTTCTTCTGCTTGTCCTGATATCATGTTTTTTTTTTTTTTTTTTTTTTTTAATATGTTTATTGAGCACCAAAATACAAAATGCACACAATGAGAAACAGTACATTATAAATATGCAACAGTGCTCACATTTTTTCCAGTTTCTCCCCCCCACACTTCCAACATTACAATATCCCTGTCCCCTACATGGGTCCTAGACCCTGAAGCCACCCGCTCCTAAACAACAAACAAGAGAAAAAAATAAAATAATAATAAATAAATAAATAAATAAAATAAATAAATAAAATAAATAAAAATAAATAAAAATAAGAAGTAGCATTGTGGTTAGTTACGCTGTGTGTCCAGAGGACATAAACATTTCACTCATCAGGAATGATATTTAGAGAATCTATGATGGAAAGCAAGGGGTTCCAAGTTTTGTCAAATCTCTTCAAGGAGCCTCTAAGGGAGAACCTTAACCTCTCAAGTTTTAGGTTATGTAAAACTTCCTTAATCCATCTGTCATATGATGGAGGTAAGGCTTGCTTCCAGTTAAGTAAGATCAATCGCCTAGCAAGCAGAGTACAGAAGGCCAAAGAATGTTGTGCTTCAGCTATTAGAGTGCTGCCATGTGAAATACCAAAAAGCGCAGACAAAGGATTTGGGTTTGATATACAATGGTAGGCTTTGTGAAGAGTGTTGAAAATTTTAAACCAAAACTCTGTTAGCTTTGAACATGACCAAAACATGTGAATGAAATCTGCAGGAGATTGGTTGCACCGATTACAGACATCCATAACATTGGGGTAGAATTTAGACAATCTGTGGTTGGTGTAGTAAGTCCTATGTATTAGTTTACATTGAATCAGTCCGTGCCGTGCACAGATGGAAGAGTTATGGACTAGCTCTAGAATCTGGTCCCATTGATCTTCCTCAATATGCCCCAAGTCCTGTTCCCATTGATCTCTGGTTTTTTGGGGGAAATTAGAGAGAGTGGAATCAAGGGCTTTAAAGATATGAGAAATAGCTCCTCTCTGATTGGGATTTACTTGGAGAAGAGTGTCTACCAAAGTCTCTGGTGGTAGATTTGGGAAGTCAGGGTAATTTCTTTGTACAAAATGCCTAATTTGAAAGAAGCGAAAAAGGTGAGAAGCAGGTAGTTGAAATTTGGTTGATAGGTCGGCGAAAGACATGAAGGTACCATTGTCATAGAGGACTTTGATAGCGGTGATACCTCTGTCGCTCCAGAGTTGAAAGGCAGGGTCCATAATAGAAGGTTTGAAACTGTGATTGTGGGTTACAGGGGCAAGGATAGAGGGATGCTTCAGGCCAAAATGCTTTCTAAATTGCATCCATATTTTAAGCGATTGAGTGACTACAGGGTTAACACTAATGTCAGTAGTTGACATTGGGAGTTGGGAGCATAACCATGATTGTAATGGGGTTTTAGAGGAGGAAAGTTCTACTTGGACCCAGGCTGGCTGAATGGCAGCGGTTTCGACTGTCCAGTATAGGAGTTTTTGAATGTTAGCAGCCCAGTAATAATGTAGAAAATTGGGGAGGGCCAGCCCCCCGGACCTTTTAGGGAGCTGCAATATGTTTTTCCGCATGCGCACTGGTTTGTTACCCCAAAGAAAATGAGAGACTGATTTATCTACTTTGGCAAAAAATTTCTTTGAGATGAGTACGGGGATATGTTGGAATAGATAAAGAAACTTTGGGAGGATGGTCATTTTGATTAGGTTGACCCTGCCAGCTAAGGAGAGGGGCAGAGTAGACCATCTGTTGAAGTCTTCCTCGACTTTTTTAAGCAAAGGGTTGAAATTACTATTAAAAGTGCTTGCCAAGGACCCGGTGATGAAAATACCCAAATATTTGAAGCCTTGATCCACCCACTTAAAAGGGGCTACATGGTTTGGCAATTTACCTACTAGATTGTTGATTGCGAATGACTCACTCTTCCCAAAATTTAGTTTATATCCTGACAGTTGGCCAAATTGTTTTAAAATTTCTAAAATTACAGGAAGAGAGGAAGACGGGTTGGATACATACAAGAGCAAGTCATCCGCGTACAGTGATAGCTTATGTACCGTCCCTTGACGTGAAATGCCCTCAAATTTTTCTTCAGATCTTAGCCAGATAGCCAAAGGCTCGATGGCTATGGCAAACAGCAAAGGGGACAGGGGGCACCCTTGTCTTGTGCCACGGTGAAGCTGGAAAGATGGTGAGAGCACATTGTTTGTTTGTACAGATGCTACTGGGGATGAATATAACAATTTCACCCATGATATGAAACCTGAACCCAAACCAAATCTATCCATCATTTCAAAAAGAAACCTCCACTCTACCCTATCAAAAGCTTTCTCAGCATCCAGCGACACCAATATCTCAGGAGTGCTGGAGCTGGGCATGTTCAGAATGTTTAGAAGTCTTCTGGTGTTATGAAATGAGTGCCTCCCCAGCATAAAACCTGTTTGGTCTGTTGAAATGATCCCTGGCAACACCTTCTGAAGGCGGAGGGCTAGGATCTTAGCAAGAATTTTGTAATCCACGTTTAGTAATGATATGGGTCTGAAGCTACTGCAAAGTAAGGGATCTTTGTCCTTTTTTAGGAGAAGAGTAATTGTGGCATTGGTCAGGGTTGGAGGAAGTCTGCCAAGTGATAGGGCTTCATTATACATGTCACTTAGCACTTTAGAGAGAAGTGGGGCAAATTTCTTGTAGAATTCTACTGTGAATCCGTCTGGACCGGGTGATTTCCCACTCTGCAGCGTAGTTATCGCTCCCATTATCTCCGCTGTACAGATTGGCTTAGCTAAATCATCTACTAGTCCCTGATCCACTTTAGGGAACTCGATAGAACTTAAACCACTTGTTGAACTGGTATTAGGGTGATCAGAGGCATATAGATCAGAGTAAAATTTAGAAAACGTTTCGTTAATAAGTTTTGGGTCCGTGGTAATGGTGCCTGATGAAGATATAATACTAGGAATGAACCTAGATGCTGCTGCAGCTCTAGCTTGCTGGGCAAGGAGTTTACCAGCCTTGTCCCCCGACTCAAAAATTCTTTGTCTCGACTTAAGCAGTTGCATTTCTGCATCGTTTGACGTTAAAAGGTTGAATTCTGTCTGATATTGTAAACGCTTCTTATAAAGTGAGGGGTCTGGGTTATTTGCATAGCTATCGTCAATTTCGAGAATTTTTTGTGCTAGCTCACTTTGTCTAGACATGGCAGTTTTTCTGAGGTGGGCTGTGTAAGAAATTATCTGGCCTCTTAAATATGCTTTGAGGGACTCCCACAGGGTACCCCTCGCAACGTCTGGATTGTCATTTATTTCAAGAAATAGTTTAATGCTTGATCTTAAAGAATCCACCAGAGGGTCGTCGGCAAGCAAATTTGAGTTAAATCTCCATGGTTTAAAAAAACGGTTGTGATTAGGGAAGTTTATGTCTAGTGACGTTGGAGCATGGTCTGAGATCACAATGCTATGGTAATCGCATGATAGAACATTCGACAACAGTCTGTTATCTATAAGAAAAAAATCTATTCGAGAGTAGGTGCGGTGGACATGTGAGAAGAAAGAAAAGGATTTTTTTCCAGGGTATTTACACCTCCATGGATCAGACATGCCTAGTTCTTCTGCAAAGGACGCTAGTAGCTTGGCAGACTTAGTAAGGGAATGCGGTCTAAGAGACGATCTGTCCAAATTGGCATCCTGCACAAAGTTAAAGTCTCCCCCAATGATAATATGATGTGTTTCAATATTAGGAATAGAAGTAAATATTTTTGAAACAAATTGTTCATCATCCCAATTTGGTGCGTAGAGGCTGGCCAAGACAACTTTAGTGTTACAGAGTGTCCCTGATACAATAACGAACCGGCCATTTAAGTCTGTAATAACATCATCTGCTTCAAATGGAATATTATTTTGGATCAAAATGGCAGCACCCCTGGCTCTTGCACTGAATTTGGAGTGATATACCTGACTAAACCTACTCCTTTTTAAGCGCATAATCTGACCTGTAGGTAAGTGGGTCTCCTGCATAAATACTATATCTCCTTTCAAATCTTGGAGGTGGGAGATAATCTTATTTATTTTAGTAGGTTGGTTTGCCCCTTTGACATTCCATGATATGAAGCGAATGTTATTCATTGTTTGTCTACTTCCCATTGAGGCAAAAGTAGGTTAAAATTATAGTGTAATATACGAGTGATATGCTTGACAAAAAAAAAAAAAAAAAAAAAAGAAAAAGAAAAAAAAGGGAAAAATGCCAAGCACCCCACCCCCCCTCCACACAACCACCCACCCACCCAAGCGCCACTCCCCCCAAACATGTAATCTACTTATCAAAATTCTTCCGGAGCTACTTCCCCTTTAAACCTCACACTCCACCACACAATCGTATGAACAAATTATTTAACTAATATTTCTTTCAAAACACCTCTGAATAAACGCTCAGATTCTTTCTTCTTTCCCCTCCCCCCTCCCTCTCTATACATTTCGTGCCAGCATGGACAGCTGAGTTATTAATACAGTCCAAAACAAAAGACGACACTTTACTGCAACTCACACTGGCCTGCACTCACAAGATAGTCCACATTACTCATTGTCCATGTGTTGACGGTTACATAGCCCATGGTCGTACTTATTTCAAACAGGGGTTACATTAAAATGTAGGTTAGAATGAAACTAAATATATGCATGTAAGTATATATCAACAAAAACATCACACAAAAAAATAAAACGGCCTTCCTGTAAACCCATCAGACCATCTGAGAACATAGTTTAACTAGGCTACCAGTCATATCCGTCCATGTGAGTACAAAGAAAAAAAGTAGAGAGAGAGAGAGAAAAAAAATAAAATACTCAGAGACAAGAGTACCATGAGTAGCAAATCGCCTCCTGTAGGGATCAGTCACCACTTCCCATCAAAGATCCAGGTTTCTGGTATGAAGCCAAAAACTGTTGAGCTTCCTTCACTGAAAAGAGGCGCCGTCTCTCCCCGTCATCAGCCTTAATAAACAGTCGCGCTGGGTATAGCAGTGACGGCTTGAGTTTGAGAGTAAACAGCTGACGCATGACTTCTTTGTACTCAGCTCGTTGGTCCATCACCTCAGGACAGTAATCATCGTATAAGTACACTGACTTGCCATCGTATTTTAGGTCGTCTCGTTTCTTGCGGGCAGCACGAATTACCATGTCCTTGGTCTGAAATTTGTGGAAGCAAATGATCACGGCTCTAGGTTTACCCCCCTCTGCCGGTTTGGGTCTCAGCGCGCGATGAGCCCTATCAAGCTCCGGTGGAGAAGTCAGCACATCTTGGCCCAGTATGTCCATCAGGAGATTAGAGAAGAATATTGTTGGTCGTGTTCCCTCCACAGATTCGGGTATCCCGATGAGACGTACGTTGCACCGTCTGCTCCTCCCCTCCAGATCAGTAATTTTGGCTTTTAGTTTAGCGTTGTCATCAGCCAAGTTGGAAAGCTGAGATTCCAGTGACTGCATTTGATTCAGCCCAGATTCCAGGTCGGAAATACGTTGTTCATGATTAGCGATCGTGGTCTGTACACCGTCTAATTTCGCGTCGATGACCGCGAGTTTGTTTTCAAATCTGGCGGACAGTGAGTCAGGCTTCGTTAACAAGTCTGCGCGCAGTTCCGCTAGCATATTAGCCAAAGTAGCATTGTCGATAGCAGAGTCCGGTGATGCAAGTTCTTTCTTCGATTGTTTGGCGGCTTTAGACATAGTGGCCGGCTGGGACTGTCCAAACACTATTTAAAGGCAGATATAGCGAGGTTAAGATTAAACTGACTGAATAATACCAAAAATAGAGATTGTGTGGTCGGAGCTTGGAAAAACACCGCTACTCCATCCCACTCGCTAACCGGAAGTCCTGATATCATGTTTTTATGTGTAGAAATGTTGTGTGAATATTGCAGATCTGTCTGACAGTGCGATCTATCTATGGGATATGTGATTGTTTTCATATTTCTAATAATATATGAAAACATGTCTGTATTAAAGCAAAACATATTGATAAACACACCTTTCGAATGGAATTAAATAACAAATACTTTTGGTTTCTTGTTCATCATATTTATTTTTATATAAAAGCAACAGAACTTAAATTACATCCAGTTTTCCGAGGCGCGTCTCCAGCGAGTCTATTATTCATCTATGCTCCGCTTTCAGAAACAAACATCTCGTGACACTCGCCCTGATTCACTCACTTAAAGTGGAAAGACTGGATTGTCCACAGTAGTTTCCCAACCCTGTTCCTGCGGCACACCAACACTACACATTTCCCAACTCTTCCTGATCGATCACACCTGAATCAACTCATCAGCGCATTAGTAGAGACTCCAAGACCAGACATATATGGGTCTGATAAGGGGAACTAAATGTGCTCTGCTGGTGTGCCTCCAGGAGCAGTGGTTGGGAAAAACTTTCCATTTCACATTATCACAAAACGACATCCTAAAACTGGAAATAAACCTTTTTAGAAAGTGCATTATTCATTTTTACACAATTAATGCCCATAAAACGGTTTGTTTGAGTAATTCCTGGCTTCTTTTTGGTCGTTTGTCGACCTCGGTACTTTTGTAACAGGTATAGGCCTAAGTTTTAACTTATGTTATAACTTAAAATAATCATTATCACACTAACTCATGTGAAATCCACTCATATTCCCCCAGATAACTGTAATGGTGGAAGTATTAAAGCTTACTTGCAGTAGTTCAGACGCTCTTGTCCTACAGGAACAGAATCCAGAAGTCTTTAAACACTTTCAGTTTGAGATCTGTAAAGACTCACCTGTGCAATACTTTATGACTGATGTGTGTCATGTGGTGCGATTCAATCTTTAGTAGAAATCAGTCCAGAGAGTCGGTAGTAAAAGAGATTCTGCGTCATTATCTGCTTTTTTTTCATCTAAAGACTTTTAATGTTTAACAGCGTTCTGAAACATTATATAAACGAGGTTACACCTGTGTTGTTGTTCTTCTAAGGTTTACTGATGTTTGTCAAACCGGCTTTGGTGCTTTAGCACCTCCAGCTGGACAGAGTTTGGAGCGACACTCATCGGCTGCCATAGACTGGTGGATTATATTATATGTTAAAGATACCCTTAAATGTAATAAGATTGAATGGTCTGATGACACTAACCTTGAGTGTGTGGGAGTAGACATTATACTTTATACAGAAATGACATTCAGTCATATGCATGTATCGTAAACCATCAGCTAAAATAGATTTTTATAGCAATCTTAAAACCCTTATTAATCTTACGAATGTGAAAAAGGAGTTAATTTTAATAGGTGATTTTAATATTAACTGGGACAATAAGAAAGAAAGAAAAAACCTTAAACAGATAACTGATTATTTTAATTTGGAACAATTAATTAAAACGCCAACCCGAGTAACTAACCGTTCCAAAACAAGAATAGACCTAATCTTTACAAACAAACCTGAAAGAATTACTAAAACCTACAACCTTTAAACTGGTCTGTCTGATCATAATGGACTCTTGTTTTCACGAAAATTGATCAAAACACGATCTCGTAACTCCAATTTTTCAAATAATTCTTTGTATCATGACATAATCCCCAAAAGTCAACATTCAAATCTGGAAATAGCCCTAAATGAGCAGGATTGGGCTGCTTTTGTCTCATGTGAAGATGTTATAGACAATAGTGTCACTTTCCACAGTAAGGTTAAAATGGTTATGGCATCATTTATTAAAAAGGTGAGGCATAGAAGAACAAATGACAATGACATACCATGGCTTCATAATGATTGCAGGTTGCAAATGAAGATAAGAGATCAATTACTTAAAAGGGCGATTAAAACTGGCCTTACCTCAGACAGACAACTATTTACATCAGCTAGAAATAAAGTTATACAAATAATGCGGAAGGCCAAAGCACATTTTTTTATGACTTTTATTGACAGTGGAAAAGGGAATGGTAAAAAAAATCTGGCAAAGCATTAACAAACTAACTGGTAAACAGAATAAACAAGATAATTAACTGAACTTAAAATTAATAATGTATTGGTGAAAGATCCACTCATCCTAGCATCTGAGTTAAACTCGTTTTTTAAAAATTCTGTTCAAGAAATATCTCAATTATTCACCCCATCTGAAAGTGTTTCTTCCCCTGTTAACTACACACAGCCTATATTTATGATAGAAGAAATTACAGAACCAGATGTGGTCTCCATCATTGATGAATTAAATACTTCTAAAGCTAAGGATGAGTTTGGATTGGACACAAATTTCATTAAATTGCACAAAGAGTCTTTAGTATGCCCTATTACACATGTGATTAATCTATCAATTAAACAGTCTGTTGTTCCACCAGATTGGAAGATGGCCACAATTACACCAATTTTTAAAGCAGGGAGCAGATTAGACATCAATAATTATAGACCAATCAGTATTTTGCCTGTTATATCTAAAATTATTGAAAAATGGATAGCAAAACTATTAATAAAGCATTTAAATATATGTGGCTCTCCTCTGCATCCCATGCAGTTTGGCTTTCGTGCCCATCACTCTACTGAAACAGCTGTTGATGTCTTTATTGAAAAGGTCAAACATTCGTTAGACACTCATTCTGTTGTTGCTGCTGTTTTTCTGGATTTGAAAAGGGCATTTAATACCGTCAATCATTAAATGCTCTTGTCTAGACTGACAAACTTCAATTTTTCCGAACAAGCCATCAGCTGGATGAACTCGTACTTAACCAACAGAATGCACTGTGTCTCTGTTGACAATATTAAATCTTCTCACCTCGAATGTCCAGTAGGAGTCCCGCAAGGCTCCGTACTTGCACCAATTCTATTCTCCTTATACATTAATGACCTGCCTACAGTATGCCAAAACATCATTATTTTAATGTATGCAGACGATGCAGTAATTTTTACACATGCAAAAACTGTTCAAGACGCCTCTCAGTCGCTTACATCTGCACTGAGCCGTGTACAGGAGTGGCTCACAAAATCATGTCTACTATTGAATCCTAAAATAACTGTTTGTATAATGTTTTCTAAGCGGCAGATTAAAATGACACGCTCAAATATATTTTTAAAACAAGAAAAACTACAGATTGTAAACGAATTCAAATACCTTGGCATTGTATTAGATCCCACACTGTCTTTTAAAAATAATATCAAAAGCCTTTCAAAAACTGTTCAATTTAATCTTGCCACAACGCTCAAACCAATGGAGTCACTTTTCAAATGAGCTTTAAAAATCTTTGATAGAAAACCGCTTTCATATCATCACTGCTTAATATTACAGAAATATAATCTACTAAGTTTTGACAATTTTCTAAAGTTCAAATATGCCTGTGCTATATATAAGATCCTACATGGACTTGCCCCACCCCCACTAAGTGAATACATTAGAGGGAAGAACTGTAACCAGGGCTTCCACCAGAGGTGATTGTATGGTGCCTCAGATGTACAGCATTTGGACAATATGTACTGTCAATTAAGGGGTCAGAGATCTGGAACAAGCTACCGGTTGTTGTGAGAGAATGTCCGACCTACCCCAGTTTTAAGAACCAACTCAAACAATGGCTCAAGACACATCAGAATTGTGCCCACTAACGGTATTTGTTGTAATTTATGTATATGGGTGTGTTCACTGTGGTACTGTTTATGTATGTATACCAAACAAGCACTTTTTGTATATGTGTTTATGTAAGTGTGCCCTGTCTGCTAACTGTGGTATCTCTTATAGTATTCTGTTGAATATTGTGGCGTCTTTCAAATTGTATTGTCTCATATTTAATTTCAATGTTTAGTCTTGTTATTTGATACTGTGATGACCTGACGGGGGACTGCAGATGTGAAATAGCCTTGAGGCTAACTCTGGCATATTTACATTATTGAAAAGCAAAGATGTTCATTAATATGCATGGTCCCTTTTAAATAAATAAATAAAAAAAAATAAAAAGGGTGTACATATAATAAAACATAAAATACAACATAAATATTAAACTACCAAAAAATAATTAATAAAAAATTACAATAAAAGAAAGGACTTGTTCACAAAATCTTAAATGTATTAAAGAAACTTTTTTAACAGCTATTTTGTTTGTACTCTCCATAATAGTAACAAATATAATTTTCTAATTCTTTCAGTCCCACAGAAAAAAGAGGTTTCTGATTGTTGAATTTACAAAGGTGAATATGAAACTTAACAAGTAATCACAAGATTAATAATATATACCTAATTGTCTAGACTTTTTCCATAGTTGAACATTGTTTTCGTTCATATAGCAAAAGAAAATTGCACAACAATTAAAGTAGAAAAGTCTAAATAATCAAGCCCACCATTTATATATTAATTAACCATTACAGATTTTATAATATAATGCACACGGTTTTTCCACACAAAAATAAATAAATAAAATGGGCAGTCACAGATACAGAAGGATGCAACTCAACACAGGTAAGTAACGAACACTGGTCTTTTATGGTCCGGAACCGGAAGCAAGAGCAGGAATGGATGCGATGTCGAGAGCAACAGCCGTCAGAGGGTTTGTGCTGGACTGAACTTGATGAACTGGGATGTGTGTGTCTTGCAGATGTTGGACAGTGATGTGACATGTGAACTGAGGCGTCGGAGCTCGTGTCCAGCATAAATGAGCCTGTCTGATGAAAAACACTCCTAAAACCCTATAGAGAAAAATAATATCAGTTACATAAAACAATAAAATAACACATTAATGAGTTCAAAACATTTATTGTCATTAAAAATTCAGTCATAGAACTCAAACTGCAGAATATGATGAGACTGTTTCAAGCAGTAAAATAAAATCATTAGGTAGAGAACAATTACATAACTTCAAAACTTTGTGTCTGGGATTGATGTAGACCTGGGGCCGTATTCACAAAGAATTTTAAGGCTAAAAGTAGCTCCTAACTGGCGAATTTAGGAGCAACTCCTAAAAATAATGGGCGTGTCACTCGTAACTTTAGGACTCCTATTTTTTTTGACTAAGAGTAATTCACGAAGCATTTTAGCCCTAAAAGTAGCACCTAAGCCTGGGACAGCTTAAAAGAAGTCGAGAGGACTCCTAACTCACTAACACCTATTCACAAACCTCTTTTTGTGGCATTTCACGTCGCGATGTTTTGAAATGCGTATGCGGCGGCTACAGGAGCTTCCAATCGCGAGGGAACAATTCTGCATTGTAGGCATAACTAGGGATGCAATAACGCCACCAACAACAACCAAAACTAGGCGACTCATTCATTGCATGTAAACTAATTGTAACGTTTGATTGTGAATCAAATTAAAATGTTCTTCTCTTTGCAAACGTAGGCAGAGGCATATAGTGACAGATTAATTCAATAATGTTGCAAAGATATTGCATCAATCCATATGTTTCATTAGGCTACTAGGCTATTTGTTTTGCCTTACTCTTTATTCATTTAGGCTATTTATTCAGTTATTCATCATCTTCCGTCCTTCGCACTACTTGTGTAGCGCACGCATTCTCAGACCTGTCACCTGTCACTCATCATCGTAGGGGAGGGGTTTGGAATCATTCCCGCGTTACAATCATCAGCCAATCAAGCTGGTCACTTCAGTCAAGCTCGTGCATGAGTAATGACGTCATCCATAGCAACGAAGACTCACTCTTAGTTTAGGAGTTGTCATTTTTCTTTACTAAGAGTAGGTCTGAAAGGCGTTGTGAATGACTTTTAAGAGAAAACTCCTAGCTAAAATCTTTTAGTGCGATTTAGGAGTACTCCTAGTGGTAAGATAAAATGCTTTGTGAATACGGCCCCTGATGATCCCAAAAACTGAATATCAAGGAGTCGGGAATCTGACGGATCAGAAGGAATTTTTACAAGTCTGAAATCCTCCATCTTTTCCACAACCAATGAGTAAAAGTGATCATCAAAATATTTGACTTTAATATAATGCTGCATATCTCTCGTAACGGTTTTGACAAAGGTCCAAACTCACTCAACATAATAGGATAATGGATCATAAAGTGTTTTGGGATGAGATTTCGAGCAGGATAAAGTTCTTTGAACAATTTATGATGATCTATGATGAGCTGTTTCAGGAAAACTGCAGGACCTCTGGTTACAACAGGAGCAAATATAATGCTGCATATCTCTCGTAACAAAATGAACACTTTCAGGATTGACAACGTCCCCCAAAAGAAAAGGCCAGTTGTGTACGAGACGCCACATCTGTGATGCTGTTTGTTTGATTGCTGTCTCAGATTTCAGGTTAAGGATGACCACCCACTTGATACTCATAATCATAGCTGGCTATTCCTGCATTAACTGATCCAGGCACAGCAGTTTTTCTTCATAAATGTAGAGCTGAAGTTAAAGTTTCACTTCTAAAGCTGCAACACCCTCGAGCACATCATGATTATATCATTATCAACACCTACATTTACAGTTACATGAGAGAATTATGATATTCAGGCTCGAGTCTTCTTTGATTCCTGTAAAACTCACGTCATTCAGCACAACATGCTGCAGGTAATTGTGTCTGTGTCTCTTTTCAAGATCATCTTCATTAAACATAGTTTGTGAAGTTGTTTTATCCACAAGGCAAATATGGCAGAACTTATTTGCAGAAATCTTTCTGTGTTATGTATGTATTGATAAGCGAAGTTTGATTTAAATCCTACGTGGCGCCTCATATCTTGTCTTTAACTTTTGTAGCTTTTTTACTCGTCAGCTCCCGACGCGATGTTATTCACAGTTACTCTTATTGTGTTTTCTGTTGTTTTTTAAATACAATACAGAACGCACCTAATACTAACTTATATATAAAAAATGACTAGCCTAACCACCACCAACACCCTCTAAGCATAACAACTACAAATTAATACTAATTACTAACTAACAATATACACTAATCCTATTATAATTACTAATCCTAACTGCCACTAAACCTATAGAAATAACCCACCCCAAACCATTTTTTACAACATTGTATTGCGTTTCCAGCAGAATGCATTAAAGCTGCGCACAGGAACACTCATAGACTGGCACACAGCCATGCACTTTGCCTATGCCTCTTTATGAGGCACTTCTGCATTGACATCAACTCATGCCAGCTCCATGCTAGTCCAGCTGAGGGAGCAGTGAGCAGGCAGAAAGCGTGGAACTAGTTTTCTGACATTCTGCACCTCAGTGGAGCAATCGAGCTCAACATCTTCCTCTTCCACAGGCTCAGACGTGCTGTTTTCTGCCACACAAAGCTTTGGTGGGTCAGAAGCAGCTGTGCTCCTTAACTTGTGTGGGATACTTTCGTGTAAGGCCCACAGCTTCAAACCATAGACCCTTGGCAGCAAAAACCGGGACAGGACCTGTAACGTCCTCAGCCGTGCCTGGGTCACAGGAAGGTCCTCAAGGAGAATTCTCAGTTTCTCAGACCTGATGAAGTCCCCGTTTTGAATGAGGGCAATTGAGCTGACGAAGGTCATCACTCTAACAAGCTCCTGGTCTTGCAGAGTTTTAGGCAACCTAAGCAGCACTTCCTTAACCCACGGCATGCCACTCTCCATGTACTTTTGAGTGTTTCGGGTGAAGCTAAGCCCCCTCTGCTCCATCTCTAAACACACATCTCCGACCAGGCTCACCGCTCGCGCCTCCACAGACGGTTCTTCACTAACATCATGGATCTCCCAGAAATCCTTGAAGTTCCAGTTGACTTTCTTGTTATTATTCAAACTGTAGAACTTCAAGGCTGGGAAGAACAGAGAGAGAGAGAGAGAGAGAGAGAGAGAGAGAGAGAGAGAGAGAGAGAGAGAGAGAGAGAGAGAATGTGTGAACAAATGTGACCCTGTATGGCCTCTATCATTAATATTGGCCCACAAACAAAGGAGATATGGGGGTTCGCAGCCACTCAACTGAAGAAACACCAAGGGGAATTGAGAAGAGAGAAAGAAACACACAATCATCCCCTTAGTTTCATTAGTCAAGTCAGTCAACAATCAAGGACAACTAACACTAGCACTAGCACACATACCTTTTTAAACGGTCTTGAATCAAGGTAAGGACTCTTGGATTTACATGCAACCGTGTTGCGTTTGTTCATTCCACTTTCGTCCCCCTCTCCGGATTAATAGAAAAGAAACATCTAGGGAAACAGAAGAGAGAAGAAACACAGACTACTTTATTTATACATGAAACACAACCATCTCCATAAGTCAAATCAGTCCAAAGTAAAAGACAAACAAGTTGGAATACGGGTGAAAGTTTTCCTTTAATTAAAGTGTAACTGGCTGTTATTTCTGTGATCAAAGCTGTATTTTCAGGATCATGACTCCAGTCTATCACATGATCCTTTAGAAATCATTATAATATGAGGATTCATTACCAAAGTTGGAAACAGTTCTGCTGCTTAATATTATTTCATAACCTGTTATACTTTTTTAGGATACTTTGATGAATAAAAAGTAAAAAAGAAAAGAAGCAAATGTTTTAAAAATAGAAATCTTCTGTATCAGCGATATACTCTACTGGGCAGTCATTTTTTTTTTCTTTCTTTTTTTGAAATAAATCAATACTTTTATTCAGCAAGGATGTGTTAAATTGATAAAAAGTGATAGTAAAGAAGATTTATATTATTAGAAAATATTTTTTTATTTTGAATAAATGCAGTTCTTTTTAATCTTTTATTCATCAAATATATTAGACAGCAGGACTGCTTCCAACACTCATAATAAATCTGAATATTATAATGATTTCTAAAGGATCATGTGATAGACTGGAGTAATGATGCTGGAAATACAGCTTTCCATCACAGAAATAAATTATAATTTAAAGTATAATAAATTGAAAAACAATTATTTTAAATTGTAATAATATATCACAATATTACATTTTTTTCCCTGTATTTTTCAAAACATTAAAAATAGTAATGTGTCCAAACTTTTGGCCTGTACTGTATAGCCACTTTGGAGAAAACCGTGATGTCATCGTCCAGCTCAGTTCAGATCTCATATAATAGTGTCAACGCAGGAGATCAATAATATTGTTGAATATTAAATCAAATGTCCCCAACTAAGCAAGCTAAAAGCCAATGGCGAAAAAGGTGACAAATGTTGTTGTCTGCAATTTGTAAAACTTCACAATAAAATTTGAGATATTCTGAAATGTTTGGTTATTTTTTCTTTATTTGTTCCATTAAATTCCTTTGTTTATTTCATTAAATATTCAGATGTTTTTGTGAACATATGTTCAGACCGGGTGTTTATTTTGTCCTGTTTTTATAATAAATATTTGATTAAGAGACTTTTTTTCATGCAGTGGTTTTAACTATCCGCCCAAATGATCCATCTCCTCTTGAGGCATCAATACTTAAATATGAAAGCATGAGAAAAGGATGAATATTACAATATACCACCACAAATCAGTGTCTTTTTTTACTATAGTTTAGCATAAGGAATATAGCTTTGGTGCAACTTGACTTCTTACCACCATGTTTTCCCTCGCCACTTGTAATCAGACATAAATGCAGCACAGGATGTGTGGTAGCGTTTTCTTCCCCTCTGCAGCTCTGCATTTATCACATCTCCCCTGTACTCAACAACAAAATCACCTTTGCAAAAGGCACCCTTTGCGAATAGACCACGTCCTGCAAAATACCTAGAATTTTTTTTTCACAAAAAACAAGATAAAATCGTATAGATAAAGGAGGCCAAATACACACAAAAAGACATCAATAGTTGGCAGCGGATTTAGAATAAGCTGCAACCAGGGGTCTAATTAAATACCCAGAAGTCTTGCATTACATGCTCATAAGATTATGGTTAGGACATGTATATGATGCTAAATACTGAATGATAAATCACACCACCTTACCTTTCACTGCATTGATATACTTCACATCTAATTTGTCTTGGAAACAACATGATGCATCCTTAAGGGGGCTGATTCGTGGTGGCATTTCAAACTGAGACACATTTTTTTAAATAAATAACAGTGTGAAAATGGGGAGACATGCAGAAATAACCTAGCATGTTCAATAAGTAGATATGAATGTTATTATAATGTAACACTGCATTACAATGATATCTTGTGTATCAATGTAAGACAAGAAATCAGAACTCAAGGATATCACATTTACTGACTAACTTACTTGTCACGGTTCACGGATTCATTGACTCGCCTTGCTATGTGTGTGCGTGTTGTATGAATGGGCGCGGCTCATCAGCATGGCTCGTTATCGCTGATGAGCTGATCAGCGCCAGCTGTTTTGAATGAGAATGTCCTATATATTGTTTGTCACCTCGTCTTGTCTTTGTCAGATGGTTGTGGAGGTTCTCAGGCTCAGCTCACAGTCTTCTCTTCCTTGCTCCAGTTTCTGTTCTGAGATTCGTCTGCCTGTTCCGAGGATCTAGTTCCTGTATTCCTGTTCCGAGATTCGTCTACCTGTTCTGAGGATTGTCTGCGGTTCGTCCGTTGCTGTCTGCCCACTGAGTCCTGCGTTGCCGAGCCTGAGTTTCTACGTTGCCTTATATCTCTACCTGCACTTCATCTTCTATTGTGTTAATAAACACCAGTATTCACTTGCTATTGAATCCTTGACTTTTCATTCGCGCCATGACAGAACCATCTGACCAGATCATGGATTCAGCGAGTGCAGCCACATTGCAGCAGATGTACGCTGGTAATCACGCCCGCATGGACCGTCAGGATGAACAGATCGGTGCCTCGGGTCGGGCGATACAGGCTCTGGTAACGCAGGTGTCCGAGCTCACCTCTCAATTACAACGTCTGAGAGGTCCCGCTGCGCCAGCACCGCCCCCGCCTGTTCCCCCGGAACCTCTCAACATCAACCGACCAGAGCCGCGCATCCCCACCCCCGAGAGGTATTCTGGAGAATCGAATATGTGCCGAACCTTTCTAACCAAATGTTCGATTTACTTCTCTCTTCAGCCTGTGACGTTTTCCTCTGAGGAGAGTAAAGTGGCACTAGTGATGACACTGCTGTCTGGACGCGCGGCTCTGTGGGGAACAGCGGTGTGGAAGAATCAACACCCGTGCTGCTCCTTGTTCCAAGCACTCGAGCAAGAGATGAGCCGCGTGTTCGATCGCGCGGTCGCCGGACGCGAGGCGGCTCGCCAACTTGCCGATCTCCGACAGAACAACAACTCGGTTTCCGACTATTCCATCCAGTTCCGGACGTTGGCCGCCGAGTGCAAATGGAACGAGGAGGCGCAGTGGGACTTGTTCCTGCATGGGTTGGCTGATCGTGTTCAAAAGGAGATCTACACGTTGGATTTACCCAAGACTCTTGATGAACTGATTGAACTGGCATTACGAGTCGATGCACGATTACAACAGAGAGCTAATCGGTCTTTACGGACTCCAGTGGAGGATTTCGCTGAGTTTCCCAGTTTCAGGGGAGTGAACACGGTCAGCCCCTCGAACGATCCTGAACCCATGCAGGTAGGTCGAGCTCGGCTCTCCCGGGAGGAGAGAGAACATCGCCGCTCGAGAGGTCTGTGTCTCTACTGTGGGGAGGCCGGCCATTTCATCTCCAACTGTCCTTTAAAAGGCCAAGCCCGGCGGTAGGACGGAGGCTACTGTCGGGCGGGATATCCTTGACCAGACCCTCGAACGCCACCCTCCTCCCGGTGAGACTCCAGTGGGCAGACCACACCTTCAACGGCCAGGCGCTGGTGGATTCAGGAGCGGAGGGGAATCTTATGGACTTTTCCTTGGCACAGAAACTTCACATCCCCATCACACCGCTGGAGCACAGTATCACCATTCACGCATTAAATGGACAGGAACTTCCGGGCATCACTCACACCACTGGACCCATCACACTTATCACCTCGGGTAACCACACTGAGAAGACCTCACTATACCTCACTCAGTCACCTCACGCTCCCATTGTCCTGGGTCATCCGTGGTTGGTGAAACACGGACCCAGGATAGAGTGGGGTCAGAACTCCGTGTCCACTTGGAGTAATCAGTGTTATGCCTCATGTCTTTCGTCTGCTGTTCCGTCTGTTTCTTGTTCTGTGTTGCAGGAGGAGCCAGTGAATCTGTCTAACGTGCCACCAGAGTATCTCGACCTGAAGGAGGTGTTCAGTAAGTCTCGGGCTGCTTCTCTTCCTCCGCATCGTCCCTATGACTGTGCTATAGATCTACTGCCAGGTACGTCTCCGCCTTAGGGCAAGTTATATTCGCTTTCTGTTCCAGAAAGGGAGGCTATGGAGAAATATATTTCTGATTCTCTAGCAACTGGATTCATCCGCCCTTCCTCTTCTCCAGCGGGGGCGGGATTCTTTTTTGTGGGGAAGAAGGATGGTTCACTGCGACCTTGTATTGATTACCGGGGGTTGAATAACATCACGGTAAAGAATACTTATCCTTTGCCGTTGATGTCTTCAGCCTTCGAGAGGTTGCAGGGAGCATCTATCTTCACAAAATTGGATTTACGTAATGCATATCATTTGGTTCGCATCAGGAAGGGGGATGAATGGAAGACCGCGTTCAACACCCCCAGGGGGCACTTTGAATATTTGGTTATGCCGTTCGGGCTTTCCAACTCCCCAGCGGTCTTCCAAGCACTCATCAACGACGTGTTGAGAGACATGGTAGACCAGTTCATATATGTTTACCTGGATGACATATTGATTGTTTCTTCGTCTCTCCAGGAACACGTTCAACACGTCAGACGAGTGCTTCAGAGGTTGCTAGAGAATGGGCTTTTTGTCAAGGCGGAGAAATGCGCTTTTCATGCACAGTCTGTTCCTTTCCTAGGGTACATCATTTCGTCTGAGGGAATGCGAATGGATCCTGAGAAGGTTAAGGCTGTGGTAGAGTGGCCAAGTCCAGATTCCCGTAAGGCCCTACAGAGGTTTCTGGGGTTTGCCAATTTCTACCGGCGTTTTATTCGCAATTTCAGCCAACTAGCCGCGCCTCTGACTGCCTTGACCTCCCCCAGAACGGCGTTCAGGTGGTCAGACACAGCTGAGGCTGTGTTTGCTAAACTGAAAGGCCGCTTCGTTTCAGCCCCCATCCTTATAGCCCCTGATCCGTCACGTCAGTTTGTGGTGGAGGTCGATGCATCAGAGGTGGGGGTAGGAGCAGTGCTATCCCAGCGTTCTTCCACAGACGACAAGATGCATCCCTGCGCGTTTTTGTCCCGTCGTTTATCGCCTGCCGAACGTAACTACGACATTGGTAACAGAGAGTTGTTGGCAGTTAAGTTAGCATTGGAAGAATGGCGTCACTGGTTAGAGGGATCGGGGGTACCTTTTATTGTCTGGACCGATCATAAGAACCTGGAATATATCAGAACCGCCAAAAGATTGAACTCCAGGCAGGCTCGGTGGGCACTTTTTTTCGGTCGTTTTGATTTTTCTCTCTCGTACCGCCCGGGTTCCAAAAACATCAAACCCGATTCTTTATCGCGTATTTTTGACCATTCCGATCGCCCGTCTACTCCCGAGTGCATTTTACCTGAGACCCTATTTGTCTCCACACTCACATGGGAGGTCGAGTCGAAGGTCAAATTGGCCTTAGAAGGGGTAACGCCTCCGCCCGGTTGCCCACCGAATCGTTTGTTTGTGCCGGAGGGATTACGGTCCGACGTCATTCAGTGGGGTCATTGTTCCAATGTAGCTTGCCACCCAGGAGTTAATCGCACTAGTTTTTTAGTCAAGCAACGGTTCTGGTGGCCACTGATGGCTCGTGACATCCACAGTTTTGTTTTGGCTTGCTCGGTTTGTGCCACTGGTAAGACTTCCAATCGACCCCCAGATGGGTTACTTCAACCGCTGCCTGTCCCTTCGAGACCCTGGTCCCACATTGCGCTAGATTTTATCACCGCCCTCCCACCCTCTCAGGGCAATACGGTCGTTTTGACTGTGGTGGACCGGTTCTCGAAGGCGGCTCATTTTATTCCCTTGCCCAAATTACCCTCAGCCAAGGAGACAGCGTTGACCGTTGTAGATCACGTCTTTCGCTTACATGGCCTCCCGATAGACGTGGTTTCTGACAGAGGACCCCAGTTTGTGTCCAAATTTTGGCGAGAGTTTTGTAAGTTACTGGGAGCGACTGTCAGTCTGTCCTCAGGGTTTCACCCCCAGAGCAATGGTCAAACCGAGAGAGCCAACCAAGATTTGGAAAGGGTGTTACGATGTTTGGTCTCCAAGAATCCTTCCTCCTGGAGTCAGCAACTTTCAATGGTGGAGTACGCGCACAATACGTTACCAGTGTCGTCCACGGGCCTATCTCCGTTTGAATGTAGTGTAGGTTACCAGCCACCAATTTTTCCCAGTCTGGAATCCGAGGTCGCGGTCCCCTCCGCTCACGCCTTCGTCCAGAGGTGTCACCGCACATGGACTAGAGCCCGTGAGACTCTACTCCAGGTGGGGGCGCGCACCAAGGCTAAAGCCGATCGCCACCGGTCCAAGCCTCCCGTATACGTCGTTGGTCAAAAAGTGTGGCTTTCAACCAGGAACATTCCTCTACGCTCCGTTTCTAATAAGCTTGCTCCCAAATTCATTGGCCCGTTCACTGTCACCAAGATCATTAGTCCGGTGGCAGTCCGCCTCAACCTTCCTCCAGCGTACAGGAGAATTCATCCCGTTTTCCATGTATCCAAGATTAAGCCTGTGTTTCGATCAGCGATTAACCCGCCAGTTCCGGTTCCTCCCCCGCCGCGTCTCGTAGATGGGGAACCTACTTATTCGGTCAATCGTATACTGGACTCAAGGCGGAGGGGACGCGGATTCCAGTACTTGGTGGACTGGGAAGGTTACGGTCCGGAGGAGAGAAGTTGGGTTCCGGCTAGGGACATCCTGGATCACTCCCTTATCGATGATTACAATCGACAGGTAAGGGTGTCTGGGAACGCCAGGCGGCGTTCCTAGGAGGGGGGGTACTGTCACGGTTCACGGATTCATTGACTCGCCTTGCTATGTGTGTGCGTGTTGTATGAATGGGCGCGGCTCATCAGCATGGCTCGTTATCGCTGATGAGCTGATCAGCGCCAGCTGTTTTGAATGAGAATGTCCTATATATTGTTTGTCACCTCGTCTTGTCTTTGTCAGATGGTTGTGGAGGTTCTCAGGCTCAGCTCACAGTCTTCTCTTCCTTGCTCCAGTTTCTGTTCTGAGATTCGTCTGCCTGTTCCGAGGATCTAGTTCCTGTATTCCTGTTCCGAGATTCGTCTACCTGTTCTGAGGATTGTCTGCGGTTCGTCCGTTGCTGTCTGCCCACTGAGTCCTGCGTTGCCGAGCCTGAGTTTCTACGTTGCCTTATATCTCTACCTGCACTTCATCTTCTATTGTGTTAATAAACACCAGTATTCACTTGCTATTGAATCCTTGACTTTTCATTCGCGCCATGACATTACTAGCCTTGAGGGCATCAACTCAACATTTTCACTTAGGCTCTAATCTCTCACAAAACCAACATCTATATAATCCCAGGTAGCCTTGGCAATTAAATGTGAGTAAACACGGTTCCTTGTGTCAAAATTGCATGTGTTGAACTAATGTACCGTAAACTATTGAACTGTTGAAGGAGTAAAGACGTCAGACACTATAGTATAGTTGTGATTTTGCTGTAAAAACACGTTTTATTATGTATAGGCTATCAGGGAGCTCGGCTGACACAGAGTGTAAGCTTTATTTCTCCGGTCCCGTCGCTGACCCATATTTCTTTTAGTTCGCACTCCTCCTTGTTGACCAGCACGATTTTGCTAAGCGCTGCACGGGACACAGCTTTGGCTTCCAGCTCGCCGACCTGCACGTATAAACAAATGCTTTAGGTCTCTTTGTCAATAGCCTACATATTCCTTTAAGACATGATATAGCACAGGCTACTGGGTCCCAGAGCTTTCACATCGGCTACACTCAGCCTCGTACTGCTCGAGGAGCGATGCGGGAGAACGCTCACAACATCAGGAGACGGGGTTTTACTGCAGATCACATCGAATCCCTTTGGATCGGAGTAGCCTGAAGGAAAACAACAAAACATATATTAGGTAAGTTGTAGCCTAATATCAACCCCATTTGCGCTCAATAATGAACTGTAAAAAGAAGTGTACTGGTAATTTTCGGAGCGCTGCACGTTCTTCAGCTTCACTGCCGTCCTCTTCTTTGTGTTTCGCAGGGCTGGCCATGGTCAGCGTGTTAAAGCTGTACTGGCCCAGTTTCTACACGTCTAGCTGCTTCTATCAGGAACTAATTGGCAGAGGTGGGGGATTCGAGTCACATGACTTTACTCGAGTCAGACTTCAGTCGCAAATTTTAGGACTTGAGACTTGCTTGACAAATATTAATAAAATACTGGACTTTGACTTGATATTCATGACTTGAGACTTGAGTTAAATGACTCGAAATAACTTGTCTTTTAATAAATATCTGTTTTTGAACGCACCGCAACCTAACCACGTGACGCACGACCAGACAAGCAGAGAGAGCTAACGACGTAAGAGCAGTCGTGACTGAACATGGACGAAAACATACGTCAAATACGTCACTCACTCACACAGATTAATAATGTACAATACAGTCAATCCACCAAACAGGTGCAAGGTTTGTATGATTCAGTTTTAGTTTTTTCTTATTATTATTCTTTTGTTAAAAGGAAAGATCTAACTTAAGGATGTGTTTATGTTCCATAAAGCGGATCCCTGTTTGAAGAATGCCATTTGCTGGCATATAAACCATTATACTTGAATTGTTTAATGGGTCATTCCACGAAATTGGTGCCTTTTGTGTCCCTGAGAAATAATCAGACGTAGAATTACTATAACAACAAATAAATTTGTGATTTAAAAACATAACAGTACTATGTATTATTTCCTCAATATTACTTTAAATTAAAGTCATTTATATATTATTTTAAATAATTAAAATTGCATTTATGCTGATAAGGGTAAGGTTTTTGGCCTGTCCCTCCCTGTGATTGTTCTTTTTCAGCAGGACTTTTAATTTTTAAATTGAAGGCAAAATTATACAAAAATCACATTTTCATATTGTTCTAAGTATAGTGTCACTGTTAAGCAATGGTTTGGCATAAATATACATTATTTTTAATAAAATATAAACCATTTTATCGGTGTCCCCTGATTTCAAGTCATGCCTGTTACCCTCACCAAAAACCCCTTGTAAAATAATGGTACATTCCTGTGACATCACTTCCAGGAAGTTACATCATCTCTCAATCATTATTCCAACAGTTAAAACACAAGTAAGTTTCTCTCTCTCTTCTTCAATACACATAATATACTTTAACCAATTAAGATTTATTAGTTACTCCATAACCATACACAAGTAGACCATAAACGTTATACAATTACTGCAATCACTCCGAACATTTTGAACAAATTGTTGTACAGGAGGCATAGGCCATGGAGACTTCTTCCACCTGAAAATCTTGTCAGAAATAAAAGTAAACTGAGGACATTCTTTGTAAATAAATAAATCAAAACATTAAATAAATGTGCAAAACCAGCAGTTATCAATATCAAAATCAGTTTGCTAAAAACAAACAACAAAAAAAGATTATAATTTTCCATGCATAGTGTTTAAACTTTTGCATCATTTAACTTGTTAAAGGTTGCAGATTTGGCTTTTTTAAGTAGTGCGTCAGTGAAGTCTCTTTGTAACAAATGCTGCCTTTGGAGGCAATCATGACTTTTCCTGTCACCAGAGAACTAAGCATCTCTGTACTCAGGCCAAGCTGAAAATCCTTTCACAGTCTGCATTGCTGTGTAAAATCCCCCACACCCCAAGCATAACTGTGGAGAGATTTGCAAAAAGTTTCTTCCCTCCTGATTCCATCACACCTAATTCTCTCCAAGCTTCATCAGCCCGTTGGGTAAGAAAACCATCATTCAAGGTGGAGGACTGGAAGAGCCGAAACTCCTCCTTCATCCACTGTAACACCATTTCCCAAGAAGCAGGGGAACCTGTCTATGAAGTATGCTAGTGAGGAGAATTTGGCTGTTTGCCGTCTGCTTATATCAGCTACGGCAGCATGACGCAGCAATTCGTCCCCATAGGGGAATTTAGAGAGCATGTACTCAACAGCTGCTGTGAAATATTTCCTTACATCCCTGAAGAAAGCTCCAAGAGGTAAGTTAGCTTGACTTTTGATAAATGTCCAATCGACAGCTCATCATCAGGCAGCTGGTGTTCACTGGATTTGTACAGAGTGGGCTGGCGTCCTCTCTTTTCAGCTGAGTGGGAGACCCTGGTGTGCTGCTGGACCAGGATGGCCACAATAGAGACCCTGGTAAGGCCTCCTGCTGGTGGGACATCTTCTGGGATGCTCTCCAGAGTGTTTGACTGCATATTTCCACTATCCACTAAGTTGTCTACCAACAGGTTTGCAGGGCTGACTCATGGAATAAATATTGAGATACTTTATTACACTAAAGTACTTTTAATAACCACTAATACCACATTGGGGAAAAACTACTAGTCATATATTTCAAACCTTAGTTAAGCAAAATGATCTTGCATACTCTAATGTGCTTAAGGCATCAAGAGTAAAAGTAAAGGAATTCTACAGGAAAAAAACCTTGTCAGGGTTTTTATGATGGTTCTGCTTTTATATTACTGCATATGTTGCATTTTACTTCTGAATATTTTCAAGGTTGATACATTTAAACTATATACTTTTGTGTAGTTTAATGTAAAACAATGCATCATATTGTAAAATAACAGTTTTGTAGTGTTGCTGTCCCGTGTGGGAAAATTACTTCGAGTATTAACGAAGTATGTAGTTCCTTACATATCACCACTGGTTATTTTGAAAATTAAAGTAACAAAATGTAGGCCTATTGTCACAATATTAACAAATTGTTGCTAACTACAGCGTCCCATTTCAAAGGGCGCATCTGAAGCGCTCGGACCGGTCTAGCCTACGGAGGATTGTTCCTGTCGCCTAGCAACAGTGACTGACAGCTGCCGATGAAGAGCGGGAGTAACATTCGCACTGGACTTTTTATATTCAACTGGGTTTTATATTCAAATGGGGTTAAAAACCTGTGTAAATATATTTACCATGGTCCATTTATGTGCATAATAAAAAG
Organism: Rutilus rutilus; assembly: GCA_021464565.1. Classification (NCBI taxonomy): domain Eukaryota; kingdom Metazoa; phylum Chordata; class Actinopteri; order Cypriniformes; family Leuciscidae; genus Rutilus; species Rutilus rutilus. Next base: position 1,770,015 of record JAJAQA010000011.1, read on the forward strand.
AATACACTAGCCTACAAAATCGCATCAAGGTAAGATATAAATGAACATTTGAATCTTCGGCTAAGCCGAAAGTATGACCTGAAACATCCTTACCATGTCCTCCAATAAAATATAAAACATAAAAATGACAATAGCCAATTCTGGCTCCATAGCATATCAAATGAAGTGTCAGGATGGCAGCATACTCTCGCACCGTTGCTTGGCGCCTGGAGCGGTAATCGGGAACACCTGGCTGCGCAATTAGGAAATCCTACGGAGGCTACATGGTGTGTCCTTCGGAGAACGCATAGGCTGCATCCTTAAAGTCTTCAGTCCTTCGGAGGATGCAGCCTTCACATTGGGACACAGCTACTGTGTGCATTCTGTGAGTGAGCTCCCTCTATGGGCGGGTTGAACACATGCGGAACAGCTCCTCCTACTGGCTGTAGTCTTTAGCCTCTGGCCAGAAAATTCTCCGATGACGCAAAATGACGATTTTTTCCAGACAAAAAATACATAAATCTCTCCTCTCAGGGGGATATGAGGGTGGAAAGCACGGTAATTCGAAAATACCACAGGTTTTCTACTAATACAAAGCTTAATGCTAAATCCTGAAGTATCCCTTTAAATCAGTGTGCAGTGAGCTCAGAACAACAAAGCAATGTGAAACAACATACTAGCACATTTTCTAGCTCTTATGAAATCTCTGTGAGCTCAATACAAAGCAATATAAAACATCTAGCCTTATTTTCTAACTCTTATACAATTCCTGAGAGTCGACACTGAGATGCAACACAACACATATCCACACTCAGAAGTGGAACCCAGACTAATTCAGTATTATAAAATATATTTTTGTAAATTAATGGGGTTCACAAAAACGTAAATAATTAAAGATTGGTGATTTTAACAAATAATTTTCATAGAATAAATTATGTGGAGAAAATCATTTGTAATATTTAGGGTTATTGGTTCAGCCAATCAGAATTCTGCTGATAGGATCCGCCCACTGAGCAGATGCGCGAGACCGGAGAGTGGAGAATCTGAGAGAAATTCGCCTAGTTAGTGATCAAGAAAATTGAGAAATAACTGAGTAAAACTATAATCTGTTCAAAATAGTTAAAAGAGGAAGATATTGAGTGGATTCTGTAGTCATTTTACTCCTGTGACGATCGATGGGTTAATTACATCGTCGTATTGCTGGAAAGTGAATATCTGGATGTGGTGAGTTCATTTATGTATGTATGCTGAATTTAATGTTTAAATAAGAAACACAACACTACTTTTTGTGAGAAAAACAGAAGTTTATTTCATTTGTTATGTCCATAAGAGTTATGTTGTATCTTTGGAGGTTATTGTACAATTTCATAGCGCTGAGTGAGTTCAGTTATTTTCACCTGGAGTCAGATTGCTTCACGTGCATGTGTCGTGTGCATGCCTGAAAAGAGAAATGTTTATTAGCAATGTCATACTGTAAAAGGTACAATATTGTAAAACATTGATGACTTGATATGTTAATTTGTATGTTTAAATGTTAATTTACTCTGATGTTGAGATTCTTACCTAATGTGATGCCATTGTTGACTGAATGCAGTGGTGATTTCTGGCCTTTTAAACAGCTCAGGGTTTTTCTGAGTGGAGTTGATTCTCATGGATGGCGAGCCAACCTAACCGGATACTGGACGGAAAAGAAGAAAATTCATCTTAAAGGACCAAGAGAGTATCTTGATTTCATGTTTTCCCCTGCTCAAGGTAAACCTTTTCCTCCATACGGGACTGATAACTGAGATACCTAATAGAAGAGACTGATATCAGTGATTGAACATTTGAAAATTGACCCTTTCGTCGACGTGTGCGTGATATTACAAAACTGAGGTTGAGTCTGAACAGGTTTTTGTCCATTTGCTGTTGGGTACATGATTAATGTATTTCTAGTGTGAAACTGACAGTGATTTGTTATTTTATTTCTTTTCATTGAATTAAAGTAATTCACTTTTAATTGTTTATTTTATTGTGTTTACTTTAAAAAGGGGAAAGGCCTGTGCATTCAAACAAACGTTTATAAAAGTTATATATACTTACCTTAACTGTGGTCTCCTGTCATCCCTCAGCAATAACCCTCCACCTCCGTAGTCGAACATAGCGATCCTCTGATCTCCTAATTGGTACATAAAGTGAAGTCCAAAATTATAAGTAATAACCCGTTACAAAAGCATTTCTCAGGAACTAATCCTGTGAAAAGCTGGATTGGAAGATGGAAGAACACATGCAGCGTTTACTCGCGTGTCAATCCTCTAACAACATTCACTAGTTCAGTAAAGCCAGTGACCCTGTGAATGTTGGTGGACAAATCCTCTGTTCGACACTTCAACACTGGGATGAATCCTGAAGCCACAAAGTAGTGCAGGATCTGCATCCAACTAAGCTTTCCCAGCATGCTGTAAATACTGGATCCTCCATGAATCCTGACAGTGGAGGAAACAATGCAGGTCTAAAACTGTATAATACAAGACAACAGATTCAGCCATAAACTAATATCTAATTATTGCCTTTCTCTGAAGTACTGACAGTGGATTATAAAAACACATTGGTGTGTTAGCGGATTAAGCTGGAGATAGCATGGGGGAAACTGTGCATAGACGTTCTGTCACTGTGAGTTCAGATTGTTGACTGGGTGTGACGCTCAAGAACCGTTTTAATAAAATATCATACAAAGTCAAGACTAACCTCTGCAAACTAGACAAGTGAAGAGGTCCCTCACATTCCTGGATCGTTCTTCAGTCAGTACCAGTTAGTGATCGGCCGATATATCGGGCCGATATTTGTGTTTTTTACGTGCATCGGCCGATACCATAGGGCCGATACCATAGGGCCGATACCATAGGGCCGATACCATAGGGCCGAGACCATAGGGCCGATACCATAGGGCCGATACCATAGGGCCGATACCATAGGGCCGATACCATAGGGCCGAGACCATAGGGCCGATACCATAGGGCCGATACCATAGGGCCGATACCATAGGGCCGATACCATAGGGCCGAGACCATAGGGCCGATACCATAGGGCCGATACCATAGGGCCGATACCATAGGGCCGAGACCATAGGGCCGAGACCATGGGGCCGATACCATGGGGCCGATACCATAGGGCCGATACCATAGGGCCGATACCATAGGGCCGATACCATAGGGCCGATACCATGGGGCCGAGACCATAGGGCCGAGACCATGGGGCCGATACCATGGGGCCGATACCATAGGGCCGATACCATAGGGCCGATACCATAGGGCCGATACCATAGGGCCGATACCATAGGGCCGATACGCGGCTGCTGCGTTCGCCGATAGTTTTTCCCCGGCATTATTTACAGACGGGCGTCCGCAGGGGCAGCTCTGAGTTGCTGGAGACGCTGCACTGCCCCTCACACACTAACACAGTGCTGGAATATGCTCTTCAAGACAACGAGAAGTTTTAAACTTCCAAAGCATCTTTTAACTGTTTGACTGAAATAGTGCCATACACTTTGAAAGTGGAAACACGTAGCTCTATATGTACTAGGGATGGGACGGTATGAAAATTGAATATCACGATTATAGTGACCAAAATTATCGCGATTATCAATATTATCACGGTTTTGTTAAAACGAGATGAAAGTGTTCAAAAAGAGTTGATGCTCACACTGAAGACATTTCAACAAGTTTTATATTTGAAAATCAACAAACAACAAATAAACCAAGCAGCTCTATGCACTTTTTAAAGCATTTCCTTCCTTATAATGACGGTCGTCAATAGCAACGCATTATAACACCGCACACATCCATTGTAACGGCCACCTAGTGTTAAGTAGTGTTCATGACATGAATGTGGATGTGCCTTTAAGATAACTTCTTCTATGGCGTAAGTTATTGTATGCATGCTGTTTATGTGAGCGCGCACGCACAGGGAGAGTGAGATTGATCACGCAAAGAGGAAGATGACCGCTCTACTGCTGACCGTTGTTTTATAATGTGTTTACTTCCACTTTGATTTGTAGTGTGTTTTCGAGTGTTTTCTTTTCCCTTTTAACATTCGCTCTTAGACATGTATGTGAAGAGTGTGCTTAACTGAGAGAAAACATCTATAAAAGTCTCATTCGCGCGCTCTCTCGTTTCATTCAAATACAACTTGCCGTCTTGCGTCTCCGTTTTTAATTGTATTGAAAATTAAATCGGAGTTGATTTATTGTTTACAGAGTTTGATAATATTGTTGTGATCATCTTGTCTGAACGATTGTTTTGTACGCTGTACATAATGGATTTATAAACAGACTGTTGCTGGCTGAACAGGATCTAAAATCGCGATAATCAAACACGGTTTTAATGATAATTATGATTATGATAATTATAATTATATAGGGATTGTCAAAGGTTTTTTTTTTTTTTTTTTTTGTCATCTACTGAATTTTTCGTCAACGATACCAGGGACACCGAAACACCGGGGAACATGAAATTTGGTGGGCATGTAGCCCCACTAGACTTTTACGGAAAAATTTAGTTTGGTCCCCGGGGGCCACTCCCCCCCCGCGCTGGGCCCCCCCCAAACCCAAAAAATGCAGTTTTTCCTAAATAACTACCTGAACCGTGGCACCGAGGATGAAGTAATTTTTATGGTATGTTGGTCTTAAGGTCCCACATCAACCTAGCCCATAATCACTCATTAGTGATTTGCGCCCCTTCCCATAAAAAATGAAAATGCAATATTATTCTGCTTTAATCACCCCTATCTTCAGTGGAGATGTTCAGAACTGCACCATATTTCATGTGTATGATTACCTTGACATCCTCTGGGGGTATGCTAAGTTTCGTAGAATTTCATCCATGGGGGGGGGTATAAAATAAATTAATTTATGTGCACATTTAGTGACTGTACACTCATCGGCCTGTAGATGGTGCTGTTGAGTGAAGGGTTGCTGGTTTAGGATGATACTGTCACACACACACATGCAGGAATACAAACAAACGCAAGCATGCACACACACTGACATCCACACGCACAGACACACACACACACGCACACACATATAATTATTTACACGCGAAGACATGATGATGTGTTTAACTTGATAAGCAATGTATTATCCCATCCAACTCTACCTGGCATCGAGCCCGGTGATATGGTTCATGCATTTGTGCCAATGTCTGTCCCACTCTGACCTCTGATGCATTAACACCTTGTGCAGTAAGGAAGCCCGTCATCATCTTACGCCCGTAATATGGTCCAGTCTGTAATAAAAAAAAAAATATTAAGATATAAGATTACATAAAAACAATGCATTACTGTAGCAAAGCTCTCTTTCATATATATATATATGATATATTTAGTAGTAAAGTAGTAAATATTTTTCAGATGCTAATTTTTTAAATGCATTTTACAGCATTTAACCTAACTCTATTTGTTATTCAATGAACTATTTGAGTTTTATTGACAGGCAATCTGACTAATCAAATGCTGAAATTTGTCCACCAAACAAACCAAACAGGAGTTTAATGGATTAACATCAGTGGACTTGAACTCGAAAAATGGTCGATATTGACATGTTTTTGCAGTTTAAATAATGCATGAACATTTTGTGTTAGTAGAAAGAGATGATCGGTTCACGTGACATTTGAAAGAATATTCAAATGATATTAAATATTAAAATTTGAAAGTATATAAAATATAGACATATTACATACATAGTAATATACTTATAATACACGTTTAAATCTTTTAACATTCAACAATCCTCAGGGATTTCACAGATTCTATGTGCATGATTGTATAAAACGATACTGTAGGCACAACACAGTTGAAATGAGCTGGATCAATGCGTTTGTCTCCACTCGTAGTGAAATCCTCAAGAGGCAATCGGGACTTTTATCTGTAAAAGAATAAAAACACATTCTTTTTTCCATTATTTTGTTTTTATGTCGATATTAAAGATGTAATTATAAATCTATACTTTTATTACCGAGTGATGGAGAAATAGTCACTGGAAATGAAAGCTAACTGTGAAGGTAAAACATGACAGCTATTTTTTTCTAAAGGCTAAACTGTTAAAATACATACATTTTGTTAATTCAAATTTGTATTTAAAAAAAAATGCTTATCACGTTTTAAACCTTGTTTTAATTAATCGTCCTATCTGTATTTTCAGGGTTATTACGTATATAATAACAGTGCTATAAGAATAATAAAAGTGCTATAATATGCGATTTCATTGTATAACTTTAAATATGACACCTCATAAAGTCGAAACGCTGTGAATGCCAGTAAATTAAAGAAATCTTACATAATATATTTTTTTTAATGTAATGTAAAAGTTTAAAAAATCTGGACTTTTATTATGTATATGAACCCACGATCAACCTTGAACCCGCGCATCATTAGCACCGGCAAGCACCTGCCAGCGCATGGGACCTCTTCTGCACCCTTTACCATCCATCTCCTCTGAGACGAAAAGTTAAAAAAATGGACATGTGAGTGTTTATATATTTCATCTGTGACGTGTAATAGTGTTATTGTGTCAAACCATGTAGTTTATCAGCGTTTTTTCTTGGGGTTTTCAGTGAGGAATTTGAGCCGTTCGAAGTAGCATGCGTGGAGATCTCCTTGTGACAGAGTTAAAAAAAATCCCGAAGGTGCCGGAGTTTTTAAGTGCGGATTCCCCGCGGATCCCCGTCTTTGCCACCGTATTGGACGAAGCCCGCGAGGTAGTGAGGTACTCCTACGATTTCGACGGGGTCGTCATCCACCTAGACGATGTGAGCTGCCTGAAAGCTGGGCTCCACTACCTCTTCATGGGCAAAGTTGACCCATCGAAGGATCGAAGGTGGTCAACCACTGGCACATATTGAGAAAGCACCTGGACCGTCTACACTGCGGAGGGCATCAAGTCCTTCCGCAGGGCGATGGGCAGCGTTTTGGCCTTCGTCGACGGCGGCTACTTCCTTAACATCAGTTGCGTCCCGGTCGACCCGAACACCTGCCACCCCATGTTCCGGAGCGACCTTACGGCAGAGGCGCACGCCATAGGAATGATCAACGCCGTCTTCAAAAACTTCACTTGAAGGGCCTGCCGCCGCACGACTTGGCCAGACCCAGCGTGATGAAAAACGACCTCGGCAACCTGACGAGGATGAACGTCCTGGCCGGCGACCAGAGGTTCCTGCTGGACCTCTTCATGAGCTCTGTGAAAGACGTGAACGTCGACGTGGACATGGCCATATACCTGACGCTGACAAAGTTCAGGCAGAGGGACAGAGGGTGGTTCGACCTGAGGAGGCTGGTCGACACGCGGGGAGTCGCCGACATCTATCACACGGCCGTCAACATACACCCCTCTAGCGACACGTCCGGCGACATCCTGTGGTCACGCTGTGGGCTGCAGGAGGTGGTGGGTCAGCGGGGGACCCTGTTCCCCTCTTATTACATGACCGAGACCACGAACTACCAAAGCAACCTCGACCACCTGCCCATGGACGTGGACCCGAGGCTCATGGGGGTGCTCCGGCGCGAAGACGTCAAGGTCAACTTTGTGCAGCTCTACGCCGTGACGCCCCATTGCCACACGCCGGCCGCGGCGAAGCACCCGGTGAGCCGCGTTATGACCATGTGTGACATGCACAACGAGCGACACCGGAAGACGATAAACACGTCAGCGGACCGGTAAGTCAGGCATGCATGCAGAAGAGCTGCGTATTTATAAAACTACACCTTTATTACAGAGTAACGCAGAAAGAGTAATTGTGAACGAATGTGATAGCGAAGGTGCTTCACCAAAATCCCTGTGCTTTTGCTTATAAGGTTTTGCATGATCTGGCACCTCATTATCTCTCTGAGCTTTTAACCCCGTACACACCAGCACGTGATCTCCGCTGATAGTTCCGCTGACTCGTTTAAAACCCATGGGTGATGGGGCTTTTTCTCCTAAACTCTGGTATTCCCTGCCAGCTGAGATTGGGCAAGCTGAATCCCTTTGTGTTTTTAAATCGTCCCTTAAAGTACACTAAATCCAGGTGAATAAATACAATCTGAAGTTTTGCACCTTCTGCTACTGCTATCAGTGATCTGGTGGATTTTGTCGGCAGGTTAAGATGGGATTGAGATTTTTAAAATGTACTGTAAGGGACTGATAATATTTTTTAGTTTTTAAAAGCTATTACAGTAATGAAAATATGACACATTTTTGTTGAGTTTATAATTGTAATAAATTCCTCATGAAAAAGTGTATAATACATTATGAGCTCAAGATTGTAATGCATTCTGAAAAAATATTACAAATTATGAACATTTTATTAGAATAATAATGTAATACTTATTACATTATGTGCAGTTATTGCATTATGAGTTGCTACAAGTACTGAAATGACCGGCAGTATCAACTGATATAAAAGTGCGCTTTACTTGCTTTCTGTGTAACTCAGTCACAATTTGAAGATGAAAAGTTATTGTTTTTCATGTGACTTTTCCTGCTTTTTCTGATATTAGGGAGTGGAAATGGCTAATAAGCCAATAAGTGCTGCTCTGCCACCATCTACAGGTTACAGTGGAAATTTCATGTCTTTGTTTTATAAAAGTGTTACGAATTGTTAGTTTTGCTTAATCTTGAAACATTTAGTTTTAAAAATCATAACAATAAAAATAACATTAAAATGTAATAATATTTAGAGCTTTGAGGAGCTGGAAACATGTGAAGCACTTAAACTCTTGAAAAGTGCTTAAATTTCACTCTGAAAGGTTTGCATGAACCCTGAATAATATAAAAAACATTTGAGTATTTCTGTCACAATACCATGGTTGCAGTTGGTGTCACTACATTAAATCCATGGTGAATGTTGGTGATTTGTGGACAGGGAAGCCTTCCTTAACTTGTGTCATTCATGATGTTTCTCTTGGTTTCCACATCAGTGCTGTATGATCTAATATCTATGGATTATAACAGAGAATTCTCCATGATGTTATTAATGCTTTCAGACTGGATCTCCCAGCGCTGTGTAGTAACTGTGTGGCGTGAAAGAGATCGCTGCATTTTCTAGTATTGATCCAAACTGATAAACGGTCCGCGTTGTGCAGCTTAAATGAGAAGCGCGGGTTCATTTAGCTTTCGTTTGCCTTCTGATGTGTCTCATATGCAATAGAAAAATATTGCTATTATCAGTTGGGAAACGTGGTGAAAAGTAAATGTTGTTATTAATAGGTACTTTAGATTTCCCTTCTCTTTGTATTTGAACTGAACACATGCCTGGCTTTGAGTTTTGCTTGAATGAAAAACTGTTACAATATAAAATGTTCTTCCTTATCTGTTTTAGGTCGACTGAGGGGTTGAAGAGCCTTGGTCTAGCTGATGCCATTAAGGCATACCCCGAGGTCATGAAGCCACTGTTCATCGGGGGTTCGAAGCCTCTTGAGATAGAGGACATTTGGGACTCTTCAGAGTTAACTTCAGTCGTCCAGAAACAGGTGAAGACTTGAGAACCAGACAGGAATGTTCTGGAGGGACTGGCTGATAGAAGTTGGGGGTTTGTATTTTAACGATGCATTCTAATGGTACTGTCTTCCTTGTGTTATGTTTAAAAATATATTTCTGTATAAAACATATAATAATGTTTTTAATCAAAACACTAAAATATGTTAAAAACGTTGACATTACCGAAGCTGTTTATTGGGAGGTTGTGACTGGTAGGATATTAAATACATTTAAACCTGTTGAACTTCTTTCTGATCCCATGCTAATTTGTTTTTGTTGAAATTACCCATTCACATTTCTCACTAAAAAAATAAAGTTACCACTTAGTTATCATTTTTAATAACATTAACAAACAACAAAAATATGATGAACAATTGAATTATCACATAAATAGAATTATTTTGTAAACTGGCAGATACTTTTATTTTGACAGCTTTGAGTTCCGTCGTAGGTGCGTTTGCTTCTACACATCTCGTCCAATTTTGAACAACTAGGCAATGAAGGACAAATGTATAGTACAAAGCACAAAGCAGTCGGCTCATTTTTGGCACAAATGGAACCCCATAACTTATTATTATTTTAAAAAACACGCATAAACATTATTTTATCAAAACTACAAACTTTTATGTACATGTTGCTCACATATTACTGTAGCCATGTTTGTGCTGAATACAGTGTAATCAGACTTTAGCCATTAATATGTTTTTAAGCAACTGTAAAAGGCACAAATGTCAGGGCATGTCAAAACTTCTCCAGGGCCTCAAAATACCCTTAGGGCCCAGAGGGTTAAAGGGCCACCGCTTATTTCACTAGCTCTGGCTTATATGGCTGTTCTAACGCCCTCATCTGAGGCCGGCGCACCCTGGTGACCAGGAAGAGAACTGCAAAGTAACTATAATACTTTGCAATCCAATCCTAACAACCTGCGTACTTTTCCGATGTCTTCTAGTACTATATTCTCTTTTCCTATCGGTCTCTGGAATTGCCAGTCCACTGTAAACAAAGCTGATTTCATTACATCTATTTCTAGTCATTCGGGTCTCAACCTATTGGCCCTGACTGAGACCTGGATCAGACCAGAGGACACTGCCACACCGGCTGCCCTCTCCACTAACTTCACTTTCTCACACACCGCTCACCTAACTGGTAGGGGTGGAGGTACTGGTCTGCTCATCTCAAATGATTGAAAATTTGATCATTTACCACCTCTGTGTGACAACAGCTCATTTGAATCACATTCAATTGCCATCACTAGTCCTATTAAAATCCATTTTGTAGTTGTATATCGTCCCCCAGGGCAGCTTGGCAGTTTCTTGGAGGAGCTTGATGTGCTACTCTCATCCTTCCCTGAGGATGATACTCCTCTCATAGTTCTTGGAGACTTCAACATCCACCTAGAAAAACCTCAGGCTGCTGATTTCCACACTCTGCTCGCCTCATTCGACCTCAAGCGAGTATCTACTGCGGCTACTCACAAATCAGGTAATAAATTATAAACGATAAATTGGACCTTATTTACACACGCCACTGCTCCACTGAACATACACTGGTCACTCCACTGCACACCTCAGATCACTTCCTCCTCACTCTCAACCTCAACCTGCCTCAGAACACAACACACACTCCTCCACAGGTCACCTGCCTCAGAACACAACACACACTCCTCCACAGGTCACCTGCCTCAGAACACAACACACACTCCTCCACAGGTCACCTGCCTCAGAACACAACACACACTCCTCCACAGGTCACCTGCCTCAGAACACAACACACACTCCTCCACAGGTCACCTGCCTCAGGACACAACACACACTCCTCCACAGGTCATCTGCCTCAGAACACAACACACACTCCTCCACAGGTCATCTGCCTCAGAACACAACACACACTCCTCCACAGGTCACCTGCCTCAGGACACAACACACACTCCTCCAGAGGTCATCTGCCTCAGGACACAACACACACTCCTCCACAGGTCATCTGCCTCAGAACACAACACACACTCCTCCACAGGTCACCTGCCTCAGAACACAACACACACTCCTCCACAGGTCACCTGCCTCAGAACACAACACACACTCCTCCACAGGTCATCTGCCTCAGAACACAACACACACTCCTCCACAGGTCATCTGCCTCAGAACACAACACACACTCCTCCACAGGTCACCTGCCTCAGGACACAACACACACTCCTCCAGAGGTCATCTGCCTCAGAACACAACACACACTCCTCCACAGGTCATCTGCCTCAGAACACAACACACACTCCTCCACAGGTCACCTGCCTCAGAACACAACACACACTCCTCCACAGGTCACCTGCCTCAGAACACAACACACACTCCTCCACAGGTCATCTGCCTCAGAACACAACACACACTCCTCCACAGGTCATCTGCCTCAGAACACAACACACACTCCTCCACAGGTCACCTGCCTCAGGACACAACACACACTCCTCCAGAGGTCATCTGCCTCAGGACACAACACACACTCCTCCACAGGTCATCTGCCTCAGGACACAACACTAGGGCTGGGACGGTTACCGCATTACCGCAATACCGCGGTCACGTGACGCCTACCGCGGGTCTGAGCTTGTCACCGTCATCACCGCAAAAAAACACAAAAAAAAAACACACTGGCCTTCACGTGTTCACGTTGTGTCTAATGACATAGATTCATTGATTCTAATGACATGGATTGTGTCTAATAACATTGTGTCTTACATGGATTCAAGGTTTTCTAAACAAACCATCATCAAAAGATGGAGCAAATCTGACCGTTCGCAAGTTGTTCCATGACGACACATAATAACATTCCATTTGTAGGCTATTGACTATAACCCCTGTGGCACGTTACTGCTGCGACGCGGCTCCCGGAGCTGATCGCGCCCACTCTAGTCAATGCTTGTGTTTACAACAGCCACGACGCGGCGCGTTTCAGAAGCTCTCTCCGCGCCGCTTCGCTAAAGATAGGCGCCTAGTCTATTTTCGACGGACGCCACGTCCAAGCCGCACCGTAAATAAAAAAAAGTAAAAGCAGGACCTCAACTTTTAATTGCACGTGCTTATTTAACACAGTTCTCTCACGTGAAGACCGCATTTGTTAACCCTCGCGGAGTCGCGTCAAGTGCACACTCACAGCACCAGAGAGGAATCTTGACGGCACTTGCAAGAAAATGGATAAGTAGGCTACATAATTAAATTCACAAATATTACACCATTTAAACATTATTAAAAATACATAGGCTACTGAGTTACTAAAACAATATTTGCCAAAGAAAACACTTGTATGTTCACAGTTTTAACGTTCTTGTTTCCATTTGTTTAATTTCAAGATCTGAGGTGAATTATCCATTGTTGCTTTTACAGCTACAAAGCTGGAGCACTAAACGATATTCAAAGTCACATTGCATGCTTTTAACATTAAATAAAGCACATAAACAGTACCTGAGATCATCATCGCCAAATTTGTTTGTTGTTCCAGCCGCGACGTCACAGAAAAAAAACTGGGGGAGGGTGGGGAGGGGGGTTGAGGTTTAAAGCGGTTTACCGCAATACCGCGGGAATTTCTTGCTTTTCAACCGCGGTAAGAAAAAATCCATACCGTCCCAGCCCTACACAACACACACTCCTCCAGAGGTCATCTGCCTCAGGACACAACACACAGTCCTCCAGAGGTCATCTGCCTCAGGACACAACACACGCTCCTCCACAGGTCACCTGCCTCAGGACACAACACACACTCCTCCACAGGTCATCTGCCTCAGGACACAACACACGCTCCTCCACAGGTCACCTGCCTCAGGACACAACACACACTCCTCCACAGGTCATCTGCCTCAGGACACAACACACGCTCCTCCACAGGTCACCTGCCTCAGGACACAACACACACTCATCCACAAGTCTCTGGTCTCATCCACACTTCCTCCACCTGATCAGCTTTCAACACTAGATACTAACAGCGCAACTGATAATCTTTTCTCCACTTTAACATCTGGCTTGGACAACTTCTGCCCCCTTTCCTCCAGGCCAGCCCGCGCCACACCCTCTGCCCCCTGGTTATCTGATGTTCTCCGTGAACATCGTTAGGAACTCAGGGGTGCAGAGAGGAAGTGGTGCAAATCGAAAGATCCTACTGACCTTGATCTTTATCAGTCCCTCCTCTCTTCCTTCTCTGCTAATTTCTCTACTGCTAAAATGACTTACTATCACAACAAAATTAACAATTCTTCAGACTCTCGCATGCTTTTCAAAACCTTCTCCTCTCTTCTCAACCCTCCTCCTCCTCCTCCTCCTCCTTCAACACTAAAAGCTGATGATTTTGCTACATTCTTTATAAATAAAACAACCACCATCAGCGGCCAATTTTCCAATCCACAAACTGACACACACACTTTACAAACTAACACACACTCTCTACCCTCCTTCTCTCTGCTTTCAGAGGCAGAAGTCTCCAATCTCCTCACCACCTGTCCGCTTGATCCTATTCCCACTAACCTACTTCAAGCCATTTCATCCTCAGTTGTACCCGCACTCACACACATCATAAACACCTCTCTTCACACTGGTACCTTTCCCACAGCATTTAAGCAGGCTCGTGTAACCCCACTGCTTAAGAAACCCAGTCTAAATCCAGCACATCTGGAAAATTACAGACCGGTATCTCTCCTTCCATTCGTCGCGAAAACACTTGAACGAGTTGTTTTCAACCAGATCTCTTTCTTCCTTACACAGAACAACCTCTTGGACAACAATCAGTCTGGTTTCAAAAGCGGACACTCAACTGAGACTGCCCTGCTCTCAGTAATTGAAGCTCTGAGACTGGCAAGAGCAGCTTCCAAATCCTCAGTTCTCATCCTGCTGGATCTGCTGCCTTTGACACAGTTAACCACCAGATCCCCCTGTCAATCCTAAAGACGAAGGGCATCTCAGGAAACGCACTCCAATGGTTCAACTCTTACCACTCAGGTAGGTTCTTTAGGGTGTCGTGGAGGGGTGAGGTGTCTAAGACCCAACATCTAGCTCCTGGAGTGCCTCAGGGCTCAGTGCTGGGACCGCTTCTCTTCTCCATCTACATGACATCACTAGGATCTGTGATTCAGAAACATGGCTTTTCCTATCACTGCTACGCTGATGACACACAACTCTACCTCTCATTCCAGCCTGACGATCTGACGGGAGCTGCTCGTATCTCAGCCTGCCTGACAGACATTTCTGGCTGGATGAAGGACCATCACTTTCAACTAAACCTTGCGAAGACAGAGCTACTCGCGGTCCCGGCCAACCCAACACTTCATCACAACTTCACCATTCAGCTAGACTCGTCATCCATAACTCCATCTAGGTCAGCCAGAAACCTTGGTGTGGAAATTGATGATCAATTGAACTTCACAGACCACATTGCTAGAACTGCCCGTTCATGTAGATTTGCCTTGTACAACATCAGGAGGATCAGGCCCTTCCTATCAGAGCTACACAACTCCTTGTCCAAGCGCTTGTTTTATCCAGACTGGACTATTGTAATGCTCTCCTGGCTGGTCTTCCAGCTTGCTCTGCCAAACCTCTGCAACTGATCCAGAACGCCGCAGCTAGAGTGGTCTTTAACGAGCTGAAGAGAGCACATATCACTCCTCTCCTCACGAAATTGCACTGGTTGCCAGTCGCATCAAATTTAAGTCACTGACGTTTGCCTGCAGAACAACCACTGGTTCTGCTCCCTTTTACTTAAACTCATTACTTCAGACTTATGTGCCATCCAGAACCCAGCGCTCTGCAAGCGAACATCGTCTTGTGGTGCATCATCTCAAAGAGGCACAAAATCTCTTTCTCGGACCTTCACCTTGACTGTTCCCTGCTGGAGGAATGAGCTAACTCAACCAGAGCTGCTGAGTCCTTAGCCACTTTCAAGAAACGGCTGAAGACGCTTCTTTTTTCGACAGCACTTGATCCAGTAATACTAACACTCTCTCTATTATTCTATTCTATTCTATAATAAAAAATAAAAATTCCCATGACATGAAAATTTTACTTTATGAGGTTTTTTAACATTAATATGAGTCCCCCTAGCCTGCCTATGGTCCCCCAGTGGCTAGACGTTTTGATGGGTGTAAACCAAGCCCTGGGTCTTTTTGAGAAAATGAAAGCTCAGATGGGCAAATCTAGAAATCTTCCCTTTATGTCGTCATAAGGGGAAAGGTCACCTCCCCTTTCTCTGCTTTGCCCGCAAACAAAGACAATTTGGCTGCCCATGAGAAAATGAGCTGTGCGAGCGCGATATTGTTTTTTTCCTCCAGAGACATCATGGCTTGCAAACGAGCGAAGCATGGCAGTTGCTCAGTGTTTGGATGTACAAATGAACACAAAAGTATTTTTTAGTTCCTTCATCCGAGCCTCTGAAGAACCAGTGGGTTATGTGAATTTCTGATGTGTAATTGTTCAAGTTCAGACTGCTAATCTTTCTCTCCAAGTCGTTCAATACTGTTTAGCAAGCAAGCAAGCAAATTTTATTTATATAGCACTTTTCCAGACAAGTCAATGTAGTTCAAAATGCTTTACAGGCACACCAAAATACAAGTACAAGTAAAATACAAGAATAAAAATAAAAATGTATGAAAATGTATTAAAATGAAGAAAATAAGAAGAAAAGGAAATTATAGGTTTTATAGGAAGGCCAGGCTAAAAATATATGTTTTTAATTTTGACTTAAAACTATTTATATTTCTAGCACGTCTTACTTCTTCTGGAAGATTATTCCAGAGGCGAGGAGCGTAGCGGCTAAAGGCAGCATCAGTAAATGATGCTGCATTTACTGCATTTACTAGCATTTATGCATCAGTAAATCAAGCCAGTGACTAAACGATCAACTTCACATCGTTTCTCTTAGTAGGATGAAAATAATCTTATTTAAACTGTGATTAAAATATATACAGAAAGCGATCAAAGAACAATCCCTTTCCAATCGCCCAAGCTGTCAATCACACAGCGCGAGTTTATCTGGACACTTGCCAAAACTCGTTATGAAATCAATGACGCTGTTACGCTGCACAACGAAGCTCTTACTGTACTTACCTCATGTTTGCATTGGTGAAATCATTAGTGAGAGTGCAGAAACTGCGTTGCAATGATAAGATCTTCACGCGATCAACAGGCTGTCATCTGCTCAATGCTCATCACTGCAACCTTTTATGTGATGGGAATAGATCTAAATACTTTAAAAACTTCTCACGATTCGTTAATCTCGATAGCTGTAATAGTAAAAACGTATAATAGCTGTAATAGTAAAAGTGTTCAAGAGAGTTCCACATGTAATGCTAGCTATTTAATATGCAAGCATGTCAGCCAATCACAGCAGTGGGCGTTTACACTGAAGTCTCACAGCCAATCACAGCAGTGGGCGTTTACACTGAAGTCTCACAGCCAATCACAGCAGTGGGCGTTTAAACTGAAGTCTCACAGCAGTCAATCACAGCAGTGGGCGTTTACACTGAAGTCTCACAGCCAATCACAGCAGTGGGCGTTTACACTGAAGTCTCACAGCCAATAACACAGGAGTGGGCGTTTACACTGAAGTCTCACAGCAGCCAATCACAGCAGTGGGAGTTTACACTGAAGTCTCACACAGACACGCCCCTTCAAACAGAGTGTTCAAATCAGAGGCTAAAATCAGGCTAGGAAATATGCCTTTTATTTCTAAATTATTAAAAAAAATTATCTTAAAAACATACTAACATTAAAAGGGCACCCCAGGAAACACTATAAAATAATAAAATAATCCATGTCATGGGACCTTTAATGTGTTAGATTAAACTGAGAAGGGTCATAGCACTTGCATATCGTTGTCCTACTGTTAGTTTAACTGCTTCTATTGTTCTCATTTGTAAGTCGCTTTGGATAAAAGCATCTGCTAAATTAATAAATGTAAATGTAATGTATAATCAGCCAGTAACAGTGAAAACATTAATGATTAGAAACATTTTAATAATAATGTATGAGTTAAATCCAGACATTATTATATCTGTAGGCCTTAAACTGAAGAGCCTGAATATTTCTGTGGACAGACTCATCTGAGCTGCTTCATCCTCTGTTCCACCTTTAAATAAAACTAAACCATCATTTGGCTGAATACTAAACCAACATTAATCAGTCAATATCACATGTTTCTGATACACATGCTAACACACATGCTGCATTATTAAACTGTAAAGTCTGAGTCTCTTCCTCCTGTATGAAACACATTTACACATTAATCACACGTGTATTTCTCCTCATAGACAGTAATGAGGCTCTTCTGTGGATCTCCTGATGGCCACTGATCCTCTCATCTCCGTTTCACAGATTTAAACTGATGTAATGATTTATTAGGGACGTTTGGTGATCAATCTTCATCTATTCTGTAAGAGGAAACCAGAAGAGAAGACAATCAGTGTTCAGTGGAACAAAGGGAAAATTACTTATTTAATGACTTTCATTATCCTGCAGAGATATTTCTCAAACAATATTTGAGTTTTCAGTATAATAGATTTAAAACATGAATAAGGCTCATATGTGTGTGTGTGTGTGTGTGTGTGTGTGTGTGGGTGTATGTGTGCCCTTGTTTATATTACATTGTGGGGACCAAATGTCCCCATAAGAATAGTAAAACCTGAGATCACCTACATTGTGGGGACCAGCCAGCGGTCCCCACTTTTCAAAAGGCTTATAAATCACACAGGATGAGTTATTTTGAGAAAGTAAAAATGCAGAATGTTTCCTGTGATGGGTAGGTTTAGGGGTAGGGTTAGTGTAAGGGGACAGAATATACAGTTTGTACGGTATAAAAACCATTACGTCTATGGAGAGTCCCCACAAAGATAGTGAACCAGACATGTGTGTGTGTGTGTGTGTGTGTGGGTGTGTGTGTGTGTGTGTGTGTTAGTGTGACTGCAGAAGGACCTGCGACTCCTATTGAGTTTCTGTAAAGGAGAAACACACACTGATGAGTGTACGCCGTGTGTGTGTGTGTGTGTGTGTGTGTGTGTGTGTGTGTTAGTGTGACAGCAGAAGGACCTGCGACTCCTATTGAGTCTGTAAAGGAGAAACACACACTGATGAGTGTACGGCGTATGGAATAAACCACAGAGAGCAAATACTAATGTTATTTTCAGTTAAAACCTTTCAGTTAAATCTCCACGAGTTAAAGCCGTTTGTCCTCTAGTTTAAACATGTTTGTAGGCTCTTAGTAAATAACTGAGAGTAAAGTAAGTGTAAAGTAGTGTGCCGTGTTGCTTGTCACAGTAAAAACACACTAGAGACAGAGACATTTCTCATGTGAGCTGGACGCTGTGAGCTGAAGCTGGAGCTGCACTGATATTAGCAGGAGTGCAGCGTTTACTACAATCTGACCGAAGAATGATTCTTGCCACTAATTGAATTTAAGCAAACAATTTAACTAAAATATATTTAAAAATGTATAACATAATCATTATTGTTGCGAATTACTCTCACACAACATGAATGTAATGGATCCAAGTCCAAACTGATCAAATTACATACACTGTACTTGATTGGTTGCCGTAAGGGGCAGATTCAGATGTGGCGCATGCGCACTAGAGTAAAGATAAAGAAGAAACTCTGAAGGCGTGAAGGCGCAACAGTCGTTGGAGGCGCGATACAAGACTCAGCCTCAGCGATTTGCGTTAACAGATGTGGAATATTCAACAAGGTAAGATATTTTCAATATTTATAAATGATTTAGACTTCAACATCAACTATTTTTTTTTAAATGTGATCGATCTGATTTAATTAATATCTTAGTTTTGCCGTGACTGCACTTCAGACGAATGAATTTTTTCGGCCTTTCCAGTTATATAAAGAGTAACGTTAGCTGATCTTTTTGAGATTTATTGTCGACTGACTACGTGCATCATTTCTGCATTTAGGCAGATTACGCGTATGATTTATGCGTTGCACAAACACAGTCAATCGAACGTAGGCCCAAATGAAGGTTTTCAGGTCAAATTGTATAGGATTTCTCGTTAAAACAAATATCTTAAAAAATATTTGTAACATTGTTCATTTATAGGCCTACGGTCGAATGACTATATGTGCGTCATTTTTAATAACAACGTGTCATCTCCACGCAAGCTAGGCCTAAATTTTACTTTGCTTGAAAAATCCTTTGAACATGCCAAACCGTTGCACACACACACTTAATCGACTGTGTATGAAAGTTATGGACATGCAAAGGTTTACAGGATTCCATGAGGTGGAACATGCTTCTTTTTTCATGCTGAGTTGTAATTTCATTACAAAAAACTAAAACTATATGTCTTTGCTATTTCAGAGTCCTCATCAATGTGACCATTCCAACATTTCTGGCTCCGGTTTGGCACAATCACTCAATTACGGTGTGTGTATTTTTTTCTTTGTAATAATTTAAACTTGACGTTTCATTGCTTTGCAAAAGTGTGATGTCTGTCGTTTTCTCGCTCTTTTTGAATTTCAGATATGTGAGTTTAGGAAATGTGGCAATGTGTGTGGCACAGAATTATCCAGTAGGTATGAGTTATTGACACATTCTAAGCTTAAACATGGACATTCTGGGGCGAGGTTCAGGCATCCTTGTGTATACAGTAATTGTCCTTGCACTTTTAGGACAACTGGTGTCTGATTTACAAACCAGGTGGCCTGCACTGGTCACAGTAAATGAAGTAAGTGTTATTGATATTTACACAACAATAAATTGTAAATTACATTGGATTCCTCCACAGTAGGCCTATATTTCATGCCCATCTTTATTTCCCTTCTTTTTTGCAGAATTCATAAACGGCCACTTCTGTCAAAGCTCTTGGCGCAGCTGGACAGATACACTGCTAATCTACACAAGCTCTGCAGCGGCAAAGGTGGTGCTTCTGGACTGAAGACATCACAGCACACAGCACACATTATGGCAGTTACAGACAAGGTGTGGTAAACTGGGTTTTATTTATTTATAACTAATTACAAATATTTTATATAAAATATATATAATCATATAAAATATGTAAGGGATAATGTATAGAGAGGCGGTCGTTATAGCGAACACAACCCCGGCAGGCTGAACGGGACCCCGACACGAAGCAGAGCTTGAATCCTGAAGGGGTTGTATTCGCTATAACAACCGCCTCGCTATACATTATCCCCCTTATTACATGGCTACCTACCAAATAAAATAAATAATTCGACACAAATTATTGATTTAAAAACTATTGTATTGCTTCCGCTAAAGAAAATAGTCTGTTCCGTCTCTACGGTTGCGTCCATAGCAACGCTCTGTTTTTCATAGCAACGGTGTGTTATACTTCGCAGCGGCTGTTATCAAGAAATAACTACATTCTACATTAGAATTCAACCAAGCCATGTAATAAATATATTTAAAATATACTATAATCAGTGTTTTTTATATTTGTATTATATATATATATATATATATATATATATATATATATATTATATTTATCATTTTCAGTGTGATGACATACACATCAAGCGAGACTGTGTCATCAATAGTCTGTGTACCTCAATGAGGACATTACAACACAAGGTTTGTATATGTACTTTTTGTAATGACCTAAACCTATTGCCAGCCTGTTAGTCCAGTCATTTTATGAAAAAAGGGTGAACAAATTGCAACAGAAGCAAACTCAACTGATTTTGTATCCTCAATATGTCCTGAGTAAGGAAAAAAAAGCCCCGAAGAATCCCATTAGGGGGAAGTTTAGAAAAAGACCCAAATATTCATGTCTATTCATTATTCTTCTCACGTGAATAGGGTAAAAACTTTAACCTTTAGATATCACCATGAATATTACTGAGTTCATTACTTACATGAAGACAAACAAAAAATGTATTACAAGTTTTTTTTTAATTGTTTGTTAACATGGACAAACGGTGCATAATCTAATTATCTGTGCTAATTTGCATAAATACCACAACAGATCTAAACATTGGGTATAGCAGGGTGAACATGTCTTGTTGACATTAAAATACAGTAAAATACTTAATGTTAAGGTCTGAATGAACCCATTTAGGGGCTACCCATGAGCATTAATACATAGAGGCAGGAATAAGTACTACCCCTTACCTGTCAGGGATCACTGGTGATCCCAGATTATTTTAGTTCAAAATATGTTTGAGCTTATATATCTCAATATTAATAACAGTCTGGTTAATTTTGAGTCTTGAACTATAAACTCTCAAGTGTTGGCTTTCTAAATGTATGTGTGTTATGTTTCTATTCAGAATTACTTATGAGCAGTAACCTTTTTATTTTGGGCATTTCATGTATGCAGCACTTGCCAAAATTGGGGGTGATGGGGAAGGGGTTAAACCAGCGTTTATTAATTATTATTGCAGAGATGGGGTTTGGGTCTGTGGGACTGTTTCTGGGGGTTCACTTTTTATTTTACTTACCTTTTGTCTTCTGCATTCTCCTTACCATTGTCTCCTGTTCTTCCCTCAGACTCGTCCCCCAGAAACAGTCCCACAGTCCCAGCCCCAAACCCCATCTCTTGATAATTAATAAAGGCTGGTTTCTAAAGTACTTCTTCCTGCCTCTATGTATTAATACTCATGGGTAGCCTCTAAATGGGGTCCATTCAGACCTGAACATCAAGTATTTTACTGTATTTTAATGTCAACAAGATTCAACAAGACATTTCACCCGGCTATACACAATGTTTAGATCTGTTGTGGTATTTATGCAAATTAGCACATACGTAATTAGATTAAGAATGTTTGATGTTGAAATTTGGATCCCTGTTACTTGTTGGCACACAGGTTTAAAACTACAAAGTGTAACATGAGTAATAACCACAGAAAGTACAGTTTGGGAGGATGCATAAAACTGTTGCATTAGTTTGTAAAGTGCTGTATTATGTCATTATTTGTTTCTAATTGCACACAATAAATGTTTAAAAATGTAACGTGTTTGACCGTTTATTCAATAGAATTAAGGAAATGTAAGATAGTTATATAAAGCAAGTAATAACTATTTATTTGAAATGAGTAAAGTTTATTTAATACACAATCTTGAATCACAGTTCATTAGTTCCATTCACATCAACTGAACATGATGGTGAAGCTTAAATAAAATGTAAACTTTTACGTTGGATTTATGTCATTAAATTGGATGGAAAATTGACATGTAACTGAAATACATAAGGTTTAACTTTTTCTGGTTAAATATTTTTTTGAGTGTACAATCTGACCAAGTCTGTTTTCACACTGAAGTGATCCACTATTACTGACACAGTTAATAAAGCAGGTGTTGGTGTATAAAGCAGGTGTTGGTGTATAAAGCAGGCGTTGGTGTATAAAGCAGGCGTTGGTGTATAAAGCAGGTGTTGGTGTATAAAGCAGGTGTTGATGTATAAAGCAGGTGATATGGTGTATAAAGCAGGCGTTGGTGTATAAAGCAGGCGTTGGTGTATAAAGCAGGTGTTGGTGTATAAAGCAGGTGTTGGTGTATAAAGCAGGTGTTGGTGTATAAAGCAGGTGTTGGTGTATAAAGCAGGTGTTGATGTATAAAGCAGGTGATATGGTGTATAAAGCAGGCGTTGGTGTATAAAGCAGGCGTTGGTGTATAAAGCAGGCGTTGGTGTATAAAGCAGGCGTTGGTGTATAAAGCAGGTGTAGGTGTATAAAGCAGGTGTTGGTGTATAAAGCAGGTGTAGGTGTATAAAGCAGGCGTTGGTGTATAAAGCAGGCGTTGGTGTATAAAGCAGGTGTAGGTGTATAAAGCAGGTGTAGGTGTATAAAGCAGGCGTTGGTGTATAAAACAGGCGTTGATGTATAAAGCAGGCGTTGGTGTATAAAGCAGGCGTTGGTGTATAAAGCAGGTGTTGGTGTATAAAGCAGGTGTTGGTGTATAAAGCAGGTGTTGGTGTATAAAGCAGGTGTTGGTGTATAAAGCAGGTGTTGGTGTATAAAGCAGGTGTTGGTGTATAAAGCAGGCGTTGGTGTATAAAGCAGGTGTTGATGTATAAAGCAGGTGTTGGTGTATAAAGCGGGTGTTGGTGTATAAAGCAGGTGTTGGTGTATAAAGCAGGTGTTGGTGTATAAAGCAGGCGTTGGTGTATAAAGCAGGTGTTGGTGTATAAAGCAGGCGTTGGTGTATAAAGCAGGTGTTGGTGTATAAAGCAGGCGTTGGTGTATAAAGCGGGTGTTGGTGTATAAAGCAGGTGTTGGTGTATAAAGCAGGTGTTGGTGTATAAAGCAGGCGTTGGTGTATAAAGCGGGTGTTGGTGTATAAAGCAGGTGTTGGTGTATAAAGCGGGTGTTGGTGTATAAAGCGGGTGTTGGTGTATAAAGCAGGTGTTGGTGTATAAAGCAGGTGTTGGTGTATAAAGCAGGTGTTGGTGTATAAAGCAGGTGTTGGTGTATAAAGCAGGCGTTGGTGTATAAAGCAGGTGTTGGTGTATAAAGCAGGCGTTGGTGTATAAAGCAGGTGTTGATGTATAAAGCAGGTGTTGGTGTATAAAGCGGGTGTTGGTGTATAAAGCAGGTGTTGGTGTATAAAGCAGGTGTTGGTGTATAAAGCAGGCGTTGGTGCAGGTGTTGGTGTATAAAGCAGGTGTTGGTGTATAAAGCAGGTGTTGGTGTATAAAGCAGGCGTTGGTGAATAAAGCAGGTGTAGGTGTATAAAGCAGGCGTTGGTGTATAAAGCAGGCGTTGGTGTATAAAGCAGGCGTTGGTGTATAAAGCAGGCGTTGGTGTATAAAGCAGGCGTTGGTGTATAAAGCAGGTGTTGGTGTATAAAGCAGGTGTTGGTGTATAAAGCAGGTGTTGATGTATAAAGCAGGTGTTGGTGCAGGTGTTGGTGTATAAAGCAGGTGTTGGTGTATAAAGCAGGCGTTGGTGTATAAAGCAGGCGTTGGTGAATAAAGCAGGAGTAGGTGTATAAAGCAGGCGTTGGTGTATAAAGCAGGCGTTGGTGTATAAAGCCAAGGTGTTGGTGTATAAAGCAGGTGTTGGTGTATAAAGCAGGTGTTGGTGTATAAAGCAGGTGTTGGTGTATAAAGCAGGCGTTGGTGTATAAAGCAGGCGTTGGTGTATAAAGCAGGCGTTGGTGTATAAAGCAGGCGTTGGTGTATAAAGCAGGCGTTGGTGTATAAAGCAGGTGTTGGTGTATAAAGCAGGCGTTGGTGTATAAAGCAGGCGTTGGTGTATAAAGCAGGCGTTGGTGTATAAAGCAGGCGTTGGTGTATAAAGCAGGTGTTGGTGTATAAAGCAGGCGTTGGTGTATAAAGCAGGTGTTGGTGTATAAAGCAGGTGTATAAAGCAGGTGTTGGTGTATAAAGCAGGTGTTGGTGTATAAAGCAGGTGTTGGTGTATAAAGCAGGCGTTGGTGTATAAAGCAGGTGTATAAAGCAGGCGTTGGTGTATAAAGCAGGTGTTGGTGTATAAAGCAGGCGTTGGTGTATAAAGCAGGTGTATAAAGCAGGCGTTGGTGTATAAAGCAGGTGTTGGTGTATAAAGCAGGTGTTGGTGTATAAAGCAGGTGTATAAAGCAGGTGTTGGTGTATAAAGCAGGCGTTGGTGTATAAAGCAGGTGTTGGTGTATAAAGCAGGCGTTGGTGTATAAAGCAGGCGTTGGTGCAGGTGTTGGTGTATAAAGCAGGTGTTGGTGTATAAAGCAGGTGTAGGTGTATAAAGCAGGCGTTGGTGTATAAAGCAGGCGTTGGTGTATAAAGCAGGCGTTGGTGCAGGTGTTGGTGTATAAAGCAGGCGTTGGTGTATAAAGCAGGTGTAGGTGTATAAAGCAGGCGTTGGTGTATAAAGCAGGCGTTGGTGTATAAAGCAGGTGTAGGTGTATAAAGCAGGTGTTGGTGTATAAAGCAGGTGTAGGTGTATAAAGCAGGTGTTGGTGTATAAAGCAGGCGTTGGTGTATAAAGCAGGCGTTGGTGTATAAAGCAGGCGTTGATGTATAAAGCAGGCGTTGGTGTATAAAGCAGGCGTTGGTGTATAAAGCAGGCGTTGGTGTATAAAGCAGGCGTTGGTGGATAAAGCAGGTGTAGGTGTATAAAGCAGGTGTTGGTGTATAAAGCAGGTGTTGGTGTATAAAGCAGGTGTTGGTGTATAAAGCAGGTGTTGGTGTATAAAGCAGGTGTTGGTGTATAAAGCAGGTGTTGATGTATAAAGCAGGTGTTGGTGTATAAAGCAGGCGTTGGTGTATAAAGCAGGTGTAGGTGTATAAAGCAGGCGTTGGTGTATAAAGCAGGCGTTGGTGTATAAAGCAGGTGTTGGTGTATAAAGCAGGCGTATAAAGCAGGTGTTGGTGTATAAAGCAGGTGTTGGTGTATAAAGCAGGTGTTGGTGTATAAAGCAGGTGTTGATGTATAAAGCAGGTGTTGGTGTATAAAGCAGGCGTTGGTGTATAAAGCAGGTGTAGGTGTATAAAGCAGGCGTTGGTGTATAAAGCAGGCGTTGGTGTATAAAGCAGGTGTTGGTGTATAAAGCAGGTGTTGGTGTATAAAGCAGGTGTAGGTGTATAAGGACTACTTCCTGCTCAGCTACTGTTCGGACGCTCTTGCTTACTGCTCCGCGCTTTGCTCTATCGCTTTTACATTTTATCTCCTATTTTTTCTATATTTGATTTCCTTTATTTTATTTCCTTTTATCACCTAATTTTAACTTCAGCAAATCAGCACAGTGCTCATACGACAAAGTTTGGATTACTACAAAAACTGAGAATTCTTTTACCCGACCAGCTTACATACCGGGAAAGGAAAACACAACTGCCTACAAGGATAAGAGAAAATGCCTCTTCTGGAATCTACTTGCTGCACTAACTGCCACAGACTTTTACAAAGGATTGCAGTTCTAGAAACAAAGTTATTTACGGGACCACCAAACCAGACGGAGCACACAACAGAGCTTCGTCATGGACACCCACAGCATACCGGTGAGTCCCATGAAACTAGTACTCCTCGACAGGTAGAGAAACAAGCCGATCGACTTACTAATCGATGGCACAAACAGGGAGCTAAACCCAAAGGCACTCGAGACATCAGATTGTCACGAGCATCACATATTACCGCAGTAGCATCCTCTACCCCAGATACAGCTCTGACAAGGATTGCAAACACTGGCCTCCTACCACCGCCTATACATCTTGAGAACAGATTTGAAGTACTAATGAATGTAAATGAGGAATCCACAAATGTGATGAATGTGATCGAACACAGACTGAATGAGCCAGTAGCTAACACTGGTGCTAACTGGCGCTCAAGGTCGAGCAGACAGCGGCACTCAGCTCAGCGCGCAGCCGAGCCCAGGACTCTGATAGTGGGGGACTCCATAATCAGAAACATTAGCAACAGGGATACAACTACGTGCTGCCTTCCACAAGCAACAACTTCTGATATAAACAGGGAACTTCAGAACATTCTGATGAAACATAAGACTGCAAATCGACTCATCATACATGTGGGGAAGAATGATATTCATAAAGAGCAGTCAGAACTCCTTAAGAAGGATTTCAATGAACTTTTTGAAACACTTAAAAGACTGAAAGTTCAAACATTCATCAGTGGACCTCTCCCAGCAAGAGGAACAAACAGGTTTTCACGGTTGCTTGGGCTAAATACATGGCTGCAAAAAAACTGCAATATAAAAGCAGTGAACTTCATTGACAATTTCAATCTTTTCTGGAGTCAACGACAACTGTTTCATCGGGACGGCCATCACCCAAACAAACTTGGTTCAAGAGTGTTAAAGGACAATATCTACTTCTCCCTAAATCATCCTTCTGCGGTTTGTGCCAATCCACTCAATCTGAATGGCACACACACACCTGGACACAGTATGAATGACCACGGGACTTCACTTCAGCAGCAAAATGGACATGATAACACCACTCCGCCACAACAACCTCTGCTCACGGACACAATCTCAGCTGAGCCCTGCACACAGAGCTCACCACAGACAGCCATATCAGAACTGCTTGAAGATTCAGCACCCAAGGACGACTTCCTGGAAAACAGCCAGGGAAGCCAGGACAGCATATTACAGCCTCCTATAACACCAGAGCAACAGCCCCTTTCACCAGACACTTTCTCCCTCTCCCCTGCAACGCCACTACTCTGCTTCTCACAGAAAATGGAAGAACTGGTGCATGCTGGAACCAGACTATCCCACTCTTTTGCTGCAAGCCCCCAGATACCAACTAAAAAAAGACAGGCACCACTACCACCAAAGCCTGCGGGCCCAGCTCGCCCTCCCCCTCCTCCTGTGAGAGCTCTTCGGCCTCTGCCACAACGCCAGGGCCCACACCCTCCTCCTTCTGCTCGAGGTGAACCAAAAACAACTGATACCAGCTCTCAGTGATATGTGTCGGGTGCCCGCTCTGATAACAGTAACTTTCTCAAATGTTTACAAAACAAGCGGGAACCCAGTGTGCCTGTATCTTTCTCTATTGCTGTTCTATTACATGATAGAAAGTCTAAGGCCTTCAATAGCCGTACAGCAAACCCAACTAATCTGGTGCCTATTACACGTCAAACTAATATTGCTGTGGGGAAAAGTAAGTCTGTTAAGTTAGCTCTTTTAAACATTCGCTCACTTAAAAATAAATCACTTCTAGTCAACGACTTAATAACCACAAACAACCTGGATTTTATGCTTCTAAATGAAACCTGGCTAGAAGACAGCTACAGTGCAACAATCCTCAATGAAGCAGCCCCTCCTAACTTTACTTTTATGAGTGTCTGCAGAGCTGTTAAGAGAGGTGGGGGTCTAGCTGCTCTTTTTAAAGATATCTATCAATGTAAGCAAATATCATTTGGGAATTACTTGTCTTTCGAATATCTGGGTATTGTGTTAAAAGGTGCTCCACGCATTTTACTTTTCATTATTTACAGGCCTCCAAAATACTCTCCAGCCTTTGCTGAGGACTTTACAGAACTGTTATCAACAATTACCTCAGAGTTTGACTGTTTTGCCATTGCTGGAGATTTTAACATCCATATAGATAATGGAGAAAACAATATGGCAAAAGAAATCAAAACTGTTTTAAAAACTTTTGATCTGACTCAGCATGTACATGGACCCACACACAATCGTGGACACACTTTAGATTTACTTATCAGTAAGGGTCTAAACATTTCATCGATTGTTATTAAGGATGTAGCACTGTCTGATCATTTCTGTATTTTCTTTGATATATTGATCTCTCCTGCCACTGAAGCTAGATCTGTGTCTGTCAAGAAGAGATGCTTAAATGAGAACACTAGTGTCCTATTTATGAAGGCTATATCCTTAACACCAAGCATATCTGCAGACTCTGTTGATTTTCTCCTTGATTCTTTTAACTCAAAAGTTAAAGGTGTAATTGATGATATTGCTCCTGTTAAAGTCAGGAAGAAGAGTGGCAGACAAAAGGCACCTTGGAGAAACTCAACAGCAGTGCAAAATATGAAAAGACAATGCAGAAAAGTAGAGCGCATGTGGCGGAAGACAAAACTTGTAGTCCATTATAACATCTACAAAGACAGCCTTCATGCTTTCAATATGGAACTAGGCAAAGCTAGACAGACTTTCTTCTCAAATATTATAAACAGCAATTTAAACAACACACGCACTCTTTTTGCTACTGTAGAGAGACTGACAAACCCCCCAAGCCAGATTCCCAGTTAAATGCTCTCAGACAGCAAGTGCAGTGAGTTTGCTTCTTTCTTCTCTGAGAAAATCAATAATATCAGAAAGGTGATCAGCACATCCTTGAGTTGCGCTGGGGTCAGACAGATCAAACCACCTGAGAAAGTAGTTACTATGTCTGATTTCAAAGAAATTGATGGCAAAATTTTGGAAGAAACCGTACAGCACCTTAAAACATCAACCTGCGCTCTTGACACACTTCCCACATCGTTTTTCAAAAGTGTGTTAAACAGTTTAGAAGTAGATCTTCTAGAAGTGGTAAATGCTTCACTTCTCTCTGGGAGTTTTCCAAACTCCCTAAAAACTGCAGTTGTCAAGCCCCTCCTGAAAAAGAGCAATCTGGATAAGACCATATTAAGCAACTATAGACCGATCTCAAATCTTCCCTTCATAGGCAAGGTCATTGAAAAAGTTGTCTTCAATCAGCTGAACAAATTCTTATGCTCGAATGGATACTTTGACAATTTTCAATCTGGTTTCCGACTGCACCACAGCACAGAGACAGCGCTCATAAAGATAATAAACGATATTCGCTTAAATACTGACTCAGGCAAATTATCAGTGCTGGTACTACTCGACCTCAGTGCTGCATTTGACACTGTCGATCACAACATACTTCTGGACAGGCTGGAAAACTGGGTGGGGCTTTCTGGGATAGTCCTAAAATGGTTCAGGTCATACTTAGATGGGAGAGGTTATTATGTGAGTATAGGAGACCATAAGTCTGAGTGGACATCCATGACATGCGGAGTCCCTCAAGGCTCAATTCTTGCACCACTCCTGTTCAACCTGTATATGCTCCCAATGAGCCAAATAATGAGAAAGAACCAAATTGCTTACCACAGCTATGCAGACGACACACAGCTCTACTTAGCCCTATCGCCTAACGATTATAGCCCCATTGACTCCCTGTACCAATGCATTGATGAAGTCAACAGTTGGATGTGTCAAAACTTTCTTCAGTTAAACAAAGACAAAACTGAAGTCATTGCGTTTGGAAACAAAGATGAAGTTCTCAAGGTGAACGCATACCTTCACTCTAGGGGTCAAACAACTAAACATCAAGTCAGGAATCTTGGTGTGACACTAGAGTCAGACCTTAGTTTCAGTAGTCATGTCAAAGCAATAACTAAATCAGCATACTATCATCTGAAAAATATAGCAAGAATAAGATGCTTTGTTTCCAGACAAGACTTAGAGAAACTTGTTCATGCTTTCATCACCAGCAGGGTGGATTATTGTAATGGACTCCTCACTGGCCTTCCCAAAAAGACCATAAGACAGTTGCAGCTCATACAGAACGCTGCCGCCAGGATTCTGAGCAGAACCAGAAAATATGAACATATCACACCAGTCCTCAGGTCTTTACACTGGCTCCCAGTTAAATTTAGGATTGATTTTAAAGTATTATTACTGGTATATAAATCATTCAATGGCCTAGGACCTCAATACATTGCAGATATGCTCACTGAATATAAACCCAACAGATCACTCAGATCATTAGGATCATATCAGCTAGAAATACCAAGGGTTCACTCTAAGCATGGCGAGTCCGCTTTTAGCTATTATGCCAGCCGCAGCTGGAACCAGCTTCCAGAGGAGATCAGATGTGCTCCTACTGTAGTCACATTCAAATCCAGACTCAAAACACATCTGTTTAGCTATGCATTTACTGAATGAGCACTGTGCCAATGTTCGTCCGACTGTTTGTACTGTATTTTATTTTGAATTCTTCTAAACTGTTTTAACTATTCTTATTTCTTTTTATTATTTTAATTTCTTCTATGTAAAGCACTTTGAATTGCCATTGTGTATGAAATGTGCTATATAAATAAACTTGCCTTGCCTTGCCTTGCCTATAAAGCAGGTGTTGGTGTGTAAAGCAGGCGTTGGTGAATAAAGCAGGTGTAGGTGTATAAAGCAGGCGTTGGTGTATAAAGCAGGCGTTGGTGTATAAAGCAGGTGTTGGTGTATAAAGCAGGCGTATAAAGCAGGTGTTGGTGTATAAAGCAGGTGTTGGTGTATAAAGCAGGCGTTGGTGTATAAAGCAGGTGTTGGTGTATAAAGCAGGCGTTGGTGTATAAAGCAGGTGTAGGTGTATAAAGCAGGTGTTGGTGTATAAAGCAGGCGTTGGTGTATAAAGCAGGCGTAGGTGTATAAAGCAGGCGTTGGTGTATAAAGCAGGCGTTGGTGTATAAAGCAGGCGTTGGTGTATAAAGCAGGCGTTGTGTTGGTGTATAAAGCAGGTGTTGGTGTATAAAGCAGGTGTTGGTGTATACAGCAGGCGTTGGTGTATAAAGCAGGCGTTGGTGTATAAAGCAGGCGTTGGTGTATAAAGCAGGTGTTGGTGTATACAGCAGGCGTTGGTGTATAAAGCAGGCGTTGGTGTATAAAAGCAGGCGTTGGTGTATAAAGCAGGTGTTGGTGTATACAGCAGGCGTTGGTGTATAAAGCAGGCGTTGGTGTATAAAGCAGGCGTTGGTGTATAAAGCAGGCGTTGGTGTATAAAGCAGGCGTTGGTGTATAAAGCAGGCGTTGGTGTATAAAGCAGGCGTTGGTGTATAAAGCAGGCGTTGGTGTATAAAGCAGGCGTTGGTGTATAAAGCAGGCGTTGGTGTATAAAGCAGGTGTTGGTGTATACAGCAGGCGTTGGTGTATAAAGCAGGTGTTGGTGTATAAAGCAGGTGTTGGTGTATAAAGCAGGTGTTGGTGTATAAAGCAGGCGTTGGTGTATAAAGCAGGTGTTGGTGTATAAAGCAGGTGTTGGTGTATAAAGCAGGTGTTGGTGTATACAGCAGGCGTTGGTGTATAAAGCAGGTGTTGGTGTATAAAGCAGGCGTTGGTGTATAAAGCAGGTGTTGGTGTATAAAGCAGGCGTTGGTGTATAAAGCAGGCGTTGGTGTATAAAGCAGGTGTAGGTGTATAAAGCAGGTGTAGGTGTATAAAGCAGGCGTTGGTGTTTAAAGCAGGCGTTGGTGTATAAAGCAGGTGTAGGTGTATAAAGCAGGCGTTGGTGTATAAAGCAGGCGTTGGTGTATAAAGCAGGCGTTGATGTTGATGTATAAAGCAGGTGTTGGTGTATAAAACAGGTGTTGGTGTTTGTCAAGTTCTCAGGGTTCTTTGCCTCAATGTCTGCCCAAACTTGAAAAAGGCTTTAATCAACTTTAAGAGGAGGGTGCATGGAATAACTCAAAGCATTGAATTCTTCATCATCGAAGCAATTTATTGGAAATCTCTCAACAATGACTTGATCTTCTTGTACTTGTTTCAATGATCATTTCAGATGGTTAGCTTAATAACCAGTAGCATCTCTAAGTTGATGAACACATTGTGGCCTTTCCCAGGAGTCTTTGAACAACTCAATTGACTCGATGCTGATTTACCAATCTTTCTCATTTGATTGTGTAATCTCCAAAATCCACCAGTTTAGGTAGGAGAAGAATATCCACTGCTCAAAGATCTCAGCATGCTAACAATCACACACACCTGGTCCTTTGTGCCATGTGCAGTTTCAATGGCCAATCAGCTTCCCTGGTTGTTCCAGCAACACTGTGCTCACAGCCAATAGGCTGCACCCATTTTGATCTCAATTCTTTTAATTAAACAATGATGAATATTTATTTCTCCATCTTTCCTTCAATTTCAGATTTAACTTAACACCTCCCACTTGAGCTCCTGGTCAACTGACCCAAGGAGGTCACACACTTCTCGCCTGAAATTTCTTTTACTGTTCTTCAATGAGAATCAGAACAACCAAACGTCTCACATCCCTATGCAGAATCGTAGCTGGGATCTTGTTACATAGCTTCTTTGCTGGTTTGACATTCTTGGCTGTTTCTGCTTGGTTTGGTTTAACAATCGAGACAGGATAGCTGGGCAATACTCTGAACATTACATCTCTTACAGTTCCTTTCTTGTCTGCATTTACATTGACGACTCTGGCCAGTTTATACTGACCTCTTAGAGCATTCTGGTCAGTCAACCATACCACATCTCCCACGGCAACATTCAGCTCTTTACTATGCCACTTGTTTCTTACAAACAGGTTAGGACCTGCCAGCTGACACCAATTTCTCCAGAACTTTTTGACTACTTCCTGGATGATTCTTAGTCTTTTGTATGGTTAGCCTTCATACTCAAAACTTCCTTGATCCCCTCTTTTTCCAGTACGTCCCAGGAGAAGAGAGTTTGGACTTAGTCTTCCCGACTTTGTGTCCTGGCATCGATAGGTCTTTCATTGACCAAATTGGTTGCAGTGTAAAGAAAAGTTTGAAATTCCCCCCATGACATAAGTCCATTACAGCCTAGATTATTGAGGGCTCGCTTAACAAGATGGACAGCTGCTTCTGCTGCTCCATTTCGGTGAGGGGAATCTGCAGGATGAATTTTCCAAGACCACTCTGTACCATTCTTGGCTGCCTCAATCTCTAATTTTACCCCGTCTTGTCGCTCTAGGAACCTGTGAAGATCTTCAAGTACAGGCTTGGCCCCTATGAAATTTGATCCTGAGTCTGACCATAGTTTCCTTGGATGTCCCCTTAAAGCTGTAAATCTTTGGTATGCCAGCAGAAATCCTTCTGTTGATTGGTCACTGACAATATCAGTATGGATAGCTCTTGATGCCATACAACAGAAGACAACTCCCCAAACTTTGAGTCCCACCCTCTTTTTTACCTCATCTTTCACCAGAAAAGGTCCAAACAAATCCAGGGTTATGAACTCAAATGGTGCAGCTGGTTCAGACCGCTCTGGTGGAAGGTCTCCCATAATCTGTTAGCATTGTTTCGACCTTGCCTTTCTGCAGGTCACACAGTAGTCTACAGATTTCTTAGCTAGTCTGCGGCCTTTTACAACCCAGGCTTTTCTTCTCATTCTCAACGAACTTCCAGCCACTCCTTCATGGTTTACCTGATGAGCTTCCTGAGCCAAAAGTGTAGACACATATGCATTATATGGTAAGATTGGAACTGCAATTTTGTCCTCATTGAAGATTTGAATTCTTCCTCCACAAACAAACAGTCCAGAATTTTCATCCTTGTACACTGCCAACCTACTGAGGGTAGTATCAGGAAAGACCACATTCTCTTGGGCTGCTAGAAAGAGATCTGCAAGAGCATCCTCCTATTCACTTACTTTCAAGATAGCTTCATTGACTCTTCCATCCAAAGAATTTACCTCCCACTTTGATGAACCCGAAGTCTTAGTTCTTATCTTCAGCCACTTCTTAACAGCTCGACGCACCCAAGCAGTAACTCTGACCAGTCTGGACAATTTGCTGAATTTTTCAACATTAAGTAACTTGCTTGCTACTATGCCGTCAGATATCCTTCCTGATGGAACAATCATATGCTTTTCCTTTTGATTTGCAGAAGTGCCTGGATCTGCAATGAGGATATTACCCTTCTCTCCATCCTCATTAACTCTCACTTTAGTTTTCTTCAGGAGGTCTGAGTCTTGCTCTTTTTTGGCCAGACTTCTGGTCAGTACTGCAGAGAATGCCTTTCTCTGCAGTTTATTAATAGCTTCTCTTGCAGCAGTTGCAACCTCAGCAGCTGACTTAATTGGCCAATCCTCTACTGGCCACTTCAAGAACACAGGCCCTTTCTGCCATGTAGAATCTTGGTTTAGGCCTTCTGGACTACCTCCCCTTGTTATAATGTCCGCAATGTTCAATTCGCTTGGGATCCACCACCAATCCTTAACAAGCGTAGTTCTCTGGATCTCTCCAATTCTGTTGGCAAAGAAGGACTGGTAGCCATAGCTAGCCCGCTGAATAGCTCCCAAAACTGTTTGGCTGTCCACCAGATGGAACCATCGGTCAATCTCCACTTGACAATGTTTTTCAATATACCTTCTCAGTCTGGCTGCATAAACTGCACCACACATTTCAGCCTTGACTGCTTCCCCTTTTTGATCCAAAGGAGTCAATTTGGCCTTGGATTCAACTAGCCTCACCTCAATTCCTTGGTCTGTTTCCCACCTAAAGTATATTGCAGCTCCATAGGTCTTATCGCTTCCATCAGAGAAGGTTATTCCCAACGGTTTGCCTTTCCAGCCTCCAGGTGTTAAGCCTCTGGGAAACGTTATCTTGCTTAGCTGAACATACTCTTCAAACATTTTAATGGCTTCTTCTCTGAGGTTTTCTGACAATGGTGTATCCCATGTATCTTTGGTCAAATTCCCACGTCCTGCCTCCTGAAATGCCCTTCGTACAAGGATGGCCCCTTTTTGCTTTACCGGTGTGACCAGGCCAATCGGATCATACAGTCCTGCCACCTGACTGAGCAGCTCTCTTCTAGTCAGAGGATTAGGGGTTTTGGCCCTGACCTCCTCTCTAAGGAGGTTTTGTCCCATTCTCATTTTCTTTTTTCGCTTGGAGAAGTTAATTGATGTCATGATGTAAAGTTTATCTTCTTCTGCCAGATACCCAACTCCAAGGGCCTTGTTGTCTTTATCCCTCAACTGGTTTGGAAGTTTTAGGATTCTGTTTTCTGCTGTTGATCCTGACTCACCATCACCAGGCTTCCAACTTTGTCCCGACCGAACCCAGTGCTTCAAGAAAAACCCTCCAGCTCTTAGAATCTCCTCAACGCCTTCGGTTACTTTGTCCAGCTTTTCCTGATCATTGTGGGAAGTTAGAATATCATCTACATAACTATCCTCTTCGATGACTTTGCGCTCTTCATGCAGATGAGAGAACTTTGCCAGTTTTGCAGTTTCACGCATGGCTAACTGCGCAATGCACCCTGCTGGTCGGTCACCGATGTTAACTCTGGTGATTGCATACTCTTCTATCTCCTTACTCTGATCACCTCTCCACAGAAACCTATGTAGATGCATTTCTCTCTCCTCCAGCCATACAGAGTTGTACATCTTCCGGATATCTCCTAGGACAGCATAAACTCCTCTCCTAAACCTTAGGAGGACAGCTCTGATCGGATTAAGAAAATCTGGGCCTTTCAGAAGAAGATCATTCATACTCACTCCTTTAAATTTTTGACTGCTGTTCCATACCAAGCGCACTGGAGTCGTAACTGAGTGAGGATTTGGTGCAATCAGATGACTCACATACCATACAGGTCCATTCCAGGAAGTAATCATATCTTCAGTGAGCTTGATTGCTGCTCCGCGCTCCACCATTTCATTAATTTGAGCTGCATAAGCGACTTGCCACTCTGGTTCCCTCTTGAGCTGTTTTTCTGTTCTCAGGAATGTTGCCTCTACTCCCCCTCTATTATTAGGAAGGGAAGCTGGATCTTCAGTCCAGGGATATTTTGCATGCCAATGAGGAGACTTGCTGTGATCATCACTTTCTAGGTAGGTAAGACACTCTTTTATAACCTCGAGTTCTCTTTCCTCTGCCAATGTCATCTCCTTACCACCTGGCTGACAATTCCCACAGCGACAAGATCCACACATTGGTTCACAAGCTGCCCCAATGCTGTCCCACTTCCACCATTCCAAGAACTCACGGTTGGTAACAGCAATGTTTGTCTCAGCTCTGGTTTCTTGAAGTATCTGGACTGACTTAGACATCACTTGCATTTCAGGTCCTCCCACTTTCTCTTCATATTTTGTTGCAGCTGTTCTCATTGAGCGAGCAAAATGCGTTTTGGACTCATATGCAGCTATGTTAATTTCCTCAAATAAGTCTGGATGAGCTCCGCCTACTGTCTTTCCCAAAGGACTGTCCCATAAGACAAGATCCCCCACAACCTTCACTCTTTGTGGGGCTAATCTCCCTTCTCGATGGCTAATCAGAAGTTCAATCTCTTTAGGTCTTACCAACTCTTCAAGCTTGACTTCTGGGAAGAATCTCTGCAATTGCTTAGGTTCGATGACTTTATGCACTTTAGCAATTTCCTCCAAGCCGTAACAGAGAAGCTCATGTGCTCTTTCTTTGTCCTCATCAGTCTTGACTCTGACTCGAAGAAGATATCGCTTGGTTTTCACCTTGATGGCCATTCCAGCAACTCCATGCACTATCAGTGTGACATCTTCGCTCCTTAACCTCAAACGTTCTGCAGCCTTGTGGGTAATATAGTTGGTATCTGATGCAAGGTCTACCAAAGTTCCAATCTTCTGCCCTGCATTGGCTGTTACTTCCATGAGCATCATAATGACAGGTAGTTCTTGTACCCCACTTTCCTTTAGAAGTCCAACTCTGGCTTTTCCAGTGCAAGTCACTGTTGCAGTTTTGTTGGTGAAGGCATTTCTGCACCTCTCAGCAAGCTCTGGGGAAAGTTCAGCTAGAAGTTCCTCTTGCTCTGCTGTTAGCACATTTATCTTCCTACTGTCCTTTCCAAACCTTTTCTCACTCCCACTCGTGAATTCTCTTCTTGGACAGAGAAAATAATGATGATCTGGGACATTTTCTCTTCTGCAGTCTCTATTTTTACACAAGAATGTGTCTCTACAGTCGGTGTTACCTTCATGACATCCAAGGCACTTCTTGCATGCTCCAATCTTCCTCAGAGCAGCTTTCTTTTCAGCTAGCTTTAGCTCCTTAAACTTCTTACAGAAGAAAATCTTGTCCTTATGATTCACAGCTCCACACACAGCACACCCACCGTCAGAATCTCTCTTTGTGGTTCTAGTAGATGCATGCTTCCTCTCAAATCTATTTTCAGATCTATCTACCTTGTCGGTGATTCTGAGCTGTTCGAGTTTTTCAAGAACATTTTCCTGTTTCCTCAAAAACTTCAACAGGAGGTCAAAGTGATTCTCTGGAGTCACACCATTGTCAGAGTCAATCATGAAGAAAAGCCAGTCCCTTTTTACAAACTCAGGGAGTTTACTCTCAATAGACTTGATTACGAGAGGGTTCTTAATTGCACCAATGTTCCCAAGATCTGTCAGGTCAGATAGAGCTTTTTCAACAGTCTGGATCAAGTCTATCACTTTTCTGGGTTGATTGCCCTTCACACCAGGAATTCTTTCCAGTTCTTCAATAATCTCCATGGCAATTGTTACCTTGTTGCCAAATCGATTTTCCAGCACTCTAAACACATCCTCAGCAGTGCTATAACTTGACAGCCTTAAGTCCTTGACAATTCTGTCATCCAAACTGTCCAGGAGCTGGATTTTCTTGACCTCTACCGATCCAGTTGGTTCACCTTGTTTTTGCAAACTTTCCCAATCCTTCTTCCAGCGGAAGAAATCTCTCTTGATTCCATTAAATCTAGGCAAACTAGTTGGTTTTATTCTCACAACTGGTGTCATCGGCATAGTTTGGGGAACTGTGTTTGGGTCTATAGAGCTTGCAAATTGAGAACTTCTTTCAGCATTACGTGCAGTAATAAACTCACTGTTTCTTGAAACAAGTGCATTATTTTCTACTTTTAACTGCTTTACTCTTCCCTCAAAGTCCTTCTTCTCTCCTGTAGGAATCCATCGCTCCCAGCTGGATAGAGTTTTGACTGCTCTACTCAAGAGCCTCTCCAAGTGAATTAGTTGAACTTCATATCCTTCACAATTGACACCAGCAACAGGTATTGAAGCACAGTGATTACAAGCTTTCTCAGCTTCATGGACTGCAACAGTCAATTCCTCTTGGCCGTACCTCTGCCATAAGTTAAATTGGACCATTCTCCGCACCTCTTCGAGCTTTGTCTCACAATCATTAACAGTCTTCTCAATATCTGTTGTCTGCTGCATTTCAAGTTCTACTTTCTCATCACTCTTTGCTTTAACTTCCAGCTCTGCCAACAACCCCATGTTGTAGTCATCATTCGCATCAAAAAGTGCTCTTGCACTAGAAGAGAGTTTCTGGAATTCCTTCCGAAGTTCAGATTCAATCATTTGACTTGACTCTCGAATGAGAAGGTTGGCTTGCCTTGTGAAACACATCTTTGCAGTGGTTCTCTCTCTTTTAAGTTGATCCACCGTTTTCCCCAAAGCTTCTTCTGCCATCTTTATCTTCAAGTCTCAATGATACGTCTTCTTAAACAACTCAATTCTCTGATGACTTGTTTTGACAATGTTGATTCTTGTTTTGCACCAGCTTTATTATTTGGACCATCAGAAGCCTTTAATCTTCTTATCCACAAGCGTTGGTTATTAAGTGTCAAGTTCTCAGGGTTTCTTTGCCTTAATGTCTGCCCAAACTTGAAAAAGGCTTCAATCAACTTTAAGAGGAGGGTGCATGGAATAACTCAAAGCATTGAATTCTTCTTCATCAAATCAATTTATTGAAAATCTTTCCACAATGACTTGATCTTCTTGTTTCAATGAATATCTCAGATGCTTAGCTTAATAACCAGTAGCACTCCAAGTTGATGAATACATTTGGCTTTTCCCAGTAGTCTTTGAACAACTCAATTGACTCGATGCTGATTTACCAATCTTTCTCATTTGATTGTGTAATCTCCAAAATCCACCAGTTTAGGTAGGAGAAGAATATCCACTGCTCAAAGATCTCAGCATGCTAACAATCACACACACCTGGTCCTTTGTGCCATGTGGAGTTTCAATGGCCAATCAGCTTCCCTGGTTGTTCCAGCAACACTGTGCTCACAGCCAATAGGCTGCACCCATTTTGATCTCAATTCTTTTAATTAAACAATGATGAATATTTATTTCTCCATCTTTCCTTAAATTTCAGATTTAACTTAACAGTGTTGATGTATAAAGCAGGTGTTTATGTTGATGTATAAAGCAGGTGTTGGTGTATAAAACAGGTGTTGATCTATAAAGCAGGTGTTGGTGTATAAAGCAGGTGTTGATTTATAAAGCAGGTGTTGGTGTTGATGTATAAAGCAGGTGTTGGTGTATAAAGCAGGCGTTGGTGTATAAAGCAGGTGTTGATGTATAAAGCAGGTGTTGATGTATAAAGCAGGTGTTGGTGTATAAAGCAGGCGTTGGTGTATAAAGCAGGTGTTGGTGTTGATGTATAAAGCAGGTGTTGGTGTATAAAGCAGGCGTTGGTGTATAAAGCAGGTGTTGGTGTATAAAGCAGGTGTTGCTGTTGATGTATAAAGCAGGTGTTGGTGTATAAAGCAGGTGTTGGTGTTGATGTATAAAGCAGGCGTTGGTGTATAAAGCAGGCGTTGGTGCAGGTGTTGGTGTATAAAGCAGGTGTTGGTGTATAAAGCAGGTGTTGGTGTATAAAGCAGGTGTAGGTGTATAAAGCAGGCGTTGGTGTATAAAGCAGGCGTTGGTGTATAAAGCAGGTGTTGGTGTATAAAGCAGGTGTTGGTGTATAAAACAGGTGTTGGTGTTGATGTATAAAGCAGGTGTTTATGTTGATGTATAAAGCAGGTGTTGGTGTATAAAACAGGTGTTGATCTATAAAGCAGGTGTTGGTGTATAAAGCAGGTGTTGATTTATAAAGCAGGTGTTGGTGTTGATGTATAAAGCAGGTGTTGGTGTATAAAGCAGGTGTTGGTGTTGATGTATAAAGCAGGTGTTGGTGTATAAAGCAGGTGTTGGTGTATAAAGCAGGTGTTGGTGTATAAAGCAGGTGTTGATGTATAAAGCAGGTGTTGATGTATAAAGCAGGTGTTGGTGTATAAAGCAGGCGTTGGTGTATAAAGCAGGTGTTGGTGTATAAAGCAGGTGTTGGTGTTGATGTATAAAGCAGGCGTTGGTGTATAAAGCAGGCGTTGGTGCAGGTGTTGGTGTATAAAGCAGGTGTTGGTGTATAAAGCAGGTGTTGGTGTATAAAGCAGGTGTAGGTGTATAAAGCAGGCGTTGGTGTATAAAGCAGGCGTTGGTGCAGGTGTTGGTGTATAAAGCAGGCGTTGGTGTATAAAGCAGGCGTTGATGTATAAAGCAGGTGTATAAAGCAGGTGTTGGTGTTGATGTATAAAGCAGGTGTTGGTGTATAAAGCAGGCGTTGGTGTATAAAGCAGGTGTTGATGTATAAAGCAGGTGTTGGTGTATAAAGCAGGCGTTGGTGTATAAAGCAGGTGTTGGTGTATAAAGCAGGTGTTGGTGTATAAAGCAGGTGTTGGTGTATAAAGCAGGTGTTGATGTATAAAGCAGGTGTTGATGTATAAAGCAGGTGTTGGTGTATAAAGCAGGCGTTGGTGTATAAAGCAGGTGTTGGTGTTGATGTATAAAGCAGGTGTTGGTGTATAAAGCAGGCGTTGGTGTATAAAGCAGGTGTTGGTGTATAAAGCAGGTGTTGGTGTTGATGTATAAAGCAGGCGTTGGTGTATAAAGCAGGCGTTGGTGCAGGTGTTGGTGTATAAAGCAGG
The DNA here is from genome assembly GCA_021464565.1 of Rutilus rutilus. Taxonomy (NCBI): domain Eukaryota; kingdom Metazoa; phylum Chordata; class Actinopteri; order Cypriniformes; family Leuciscidae; genus Rutilus; species Rutilus rutilus. Next base: position 1,811,367 of record JAJAQA010000011.1, read on the forward strand.
TGTTGGTGTATAAAGCAGGTGTTGGTGTATAAAGCAGGTGTAGGTGTATAAAGCAGGCGTTGGTGTATAAAGCAGGCGTTGGTGTATAAAGCAGGTGTTGGTGTATAAAGCAGGTGTTGGTGTATAAAGCAGGCGTTGGTGCAGGTGTTGGTGTATAAAGCAGGCGTTGGTGTATAAAGCAGGCGTTGATGTATAAAGCAGGTGTTGGTGTGTAAAGCAGGTGTTGGTGTATAAAGCAGGTGTTGATGTATAAAGCAGGTGTTGGTGTATAAAGCAGGCGTTGGTGTATAAAGCAGGCGTTGGTGTATAAAGCAGGCGTAGGTGTATAAAGCAGGCGTTGGTGTATAAAGCAGGCGTTGGTGTATAAAGCAGGCGTTGGTGTATAAAGCAGGTGTTGGTGTATAAAACAGGTGTTGGTGTATAAAGCAGGTGTTGGTGTATAAAGCAGGTGTTGGTGTTGATGTATAAAGCAGGCGTTGGTGTATAAAGCAGGCGTTGGTGCAGGTGTTGGTGTATAAAGCAGGTGTTGGTGTATAAAGCAGGTGTAGGTGTATAAAGCAGGTGTTTATGTTGATGTATAAAGCAGGTGTTGGTGTATAAAACAGGTGTTGATCTATAAAGCAGGTGTTGGTGTATAAAGCAGGTGTTGATTTATAAAGCAGGTGTTGGTGTTGATGTATAAAGCAGGTGTTGGTGTATAAAGCAGGTGTTGGTGTTGATGTATAAAGCAGGTGTTGGTGTATAAAGCAGGTGTTGGTGTATAAAGCAGGTGTTGGTGTATAAAGCAGGTGTTGATGTATAAAGCAGGTGTTGATGTATAAAGCAGGTGTTGGTGTATAAAGCAGGCGTTGGTGTATAAAGCAGGTGTTGGTGTATAAAGCAGGTGTTGGTGTATAAAGCAGGTGTTGGTGTATAAAGCAGGTGTTGGTGTATAAAGCAGGCGTTGGTGTATAAAGCAGGTGTTGGTGTATAAAGCAGGTGTTGGTGTTGATGTATAAAGCAGGCGTTGGTGTATAAAGCAGGCGTTGGTGCAGGTGTTGGTGTATAAAGCAGGTGTTGGTGTATAAAGCAGGTGTTGGTGTATAAAGCAGGTGTAGGTGTATAAAGCAGGCGTTGGTGTATAAAGCAGGCGTTGGTGCAGGTGTTGGTGTATAAAGCAGGCGTTGGTGTATAAAGCAGGCGTTGATGTATAAAGCAGGTGTTGGTGTATAAAGCAGGTGTTGGTGTATAAAGCAGGTGTTGATGTATAAAGCAGGTGTTGGTGTATAAAGCAGGCGTTGGTGTATAAAGCAGGCGTTGGTGTATAAAGCAGGCGTTGGTGCAGGTGTTGGTGTATAAAGCAGGTGTTGGTGTATAAAGCAGGCGTTGGTGTATAAAGCAGGCGTTGGTGTATAAAGCAGGCGTTGGTGTATAAAGCAGGCGTTGGTGTATAAAGCAGGCGTTGGTGTATAAAGCAGGCGTTGGTGTATAAAGCAGGCGTTGGTGTATAAAGCAGGCGTTGGTGTATAAAGCAGGCGTTGGTGTATAAAGCAGGTGTAGGTGTATAAAGCAGGCGTTGGTGTATAAAGCAGGCGTTGGTGTATAAAGCAGGCGTTGGTGTATAAAGCAGGCGTTGGTGTATAAAGCAGGCGTTGGTGTATAAAGCAGGCGTTGGTGTATAAAGCAGGCGTAGGTGTATAAAGCAGGCGTTGGTGTATAAAGCAGGTGTTGGTGTATAAAGCAGGCGTTGGTGCAGGTGTTGGTGTATAAAGCAGGTGTTGGTGTATAAAGCAGGCGTTGGTGTATAAAGCAGGCGTTGGTGTATAAAGCAGGCGTTGGTGCAGGTGTTGGTGTATAAAGCAGGTGTTGGTGTATAAAGCAGGCGTTGGTGTATAAAGCAGGCGTAGGTGTATAAAGCAGGCGTTGGTGTATAAAGCAGGCGTTGGTGTATAAAGCAGGCGTTGATTTATAAAGCAGGCGTTGGTGTATAAAGCAGGCGTTGGTGTATAAAGCAGGTGTTGGTGTATAAAGCAGGTGTTGGTGTATAAAGCAGGTGTTGGTGTATAAAGCAGGTGTAGGTGTATAAAGCAGGTGTTGGTGTATAAAGCAGGTGTTGGTGTATAAAGCAGGTGTTGGTGTATAAAGCAGGTGTTGGTGTATAAAGCAGGTGTTGGTGTATAAAGCAGGTGTTGGTGTATAAAGCAGGTGTTGGTGTATAAAGCAGGTGTTGGTGTATAAAGCAGGTGTTGGTGTATAAAGCAGGTGTTGGTGTATAAAGCAGGTGTTGGTGTATAAAGCAGGTGTTGGTGTATAAAGCAGGCGTTGGTGTATAAAGCAGGCGTTGGTGTATAAAGCAGGCGTTGGTGTATAAAGCAGGCGTTGGTGTATAAAGCAGGTGTTGGTGTATAAAGCAGGCGTTGGTGTATAAAGCAGGTGTAGGTGTATAAAGCAGGCGTTGGTGTATAAAGCAGGCGTTGGTGTATAAAGCAGGCGTTGGTGTATAAAGCAGGCGTTGGTGTATAAAGCAGGCGTTGGTGTATAAAGCAGGTGTTGGTGTGTAAAGCAGGCGTTGGTGTATAAAGCAGGTGTTGGTGTGTAAAGCAGGTGTTGGTGTGTAAAGCAGGTGTTGGTGTGTAAAGCAGGCGTTGGTGAATAAAGCAGGTGTAGGTGTATAAAGCAGGCGTTGGTGTATAAAGCAGGCGTATAAAGCAGGTGTTGGTGTATAAAGCAGGTGTTGGTGTATAAAGCAGGCGTTGGTGTATAAAGCAGGCGTATAAAGCAGGTGTTGGTGTATAAAGCAGGTGTTGGTGTGTAAAGCAGGCGTTGGTGAATAAAGCAGGTGTAGGTGTATAAAGCAGGCGTTGGTGTATAAAGCAGGCGTATAAAGCAGGTGTTGGTGTATAAAGCAGGTGTTGGTGTATAAAGCAGGCGTTGGTGTATAAAGCAGGCGTATAAAGCAGGTGTTGGTGTATAAAGCAGGTGTTGGTGTATAAAGCAGGCGTTGGTGTATAAAGCAGGTGTAGGTGTATAAAGCAGGTGTTGGTGTATACAGCAGGCGTTGGTGTATAAAGCAGGTGTTGGTGTATAAAGCAGGTGTTGGTGTATAAAGCAGGTGTTGGTGTATAAAGAAGGCGTTGGTGTATAAAGCAGGCGTTGGTGTATAAAGCAGGTGTAGGTGTATAAAGCAGGTGTTGGTGTATACAGCAGGCGTTGGTGTATAAAGCAGGCGTTGGTGTATAAAGCAGGCGTTGGTGTATAAAGCAGGCGTTGGTGTATAAAGCAGGCGTTGGTGTATAAAGCAGGCGTTGATGTTGATGTATAAAGCAGGTGTTGGTGTATAAAACAGGTGTTGATCTATAAAGCAGGTGTTGGTGTTGATGTATAAAGCAGGTGTTGGTGTATAAAGCAGGTGTTGGTGTTGATGTATAAAGCAGGTGTTGGTGTATAAAGCAGGCGTTGGTGTATAAAGCAGGCGTTGGTGTTGATGTATAAAGCAGGTGTAGGTGTTGGTGTATAAAGCAGGCGTTGGTGTATAAAGCAGGTGTTGGTGTATAAAGCAGGTGTTGGTGTATAAAGCAGGCGTTGGTGTATAAAGCAGGCGTTGGTGTATAAAGCAGGCGTTGGTGTATAAAGCAGGCGTTGGTGTATAAAGCAGGCGTTGGTGTATAAAGCAGGCGTTGGTGTATAAAGCAGGCGTTGGTGTATAAAGCAGGTGTTGGTCTATAAAGCAGGTGTGTAAAGCAGGTGTTGGTGTATAAAGCAGGTGTTGGTCTATAAAGCAGGTGTTGGTGTTGATGTATAAAGCAGGTGTTGGTGTATAGAGCAGGTGTTGGTGTATAAAGCAGGTGTTGGTGTATAAAGCAGGCGTTGGTGTATAAAGCAGGTGTTGATGTATAAAGCAGGTGTTGGTCTATAAAGCAGGTGTTGGTGTATAAAGCAGGCGTTGGTGTATAAAGCAGGCGTTGGTGTATAAAGCAGGCGTTGGTGTATAGAGCAGGTGTTGGTGTATAAAGCAGGTGTTGGTGTATAAAGCAGGTGTTGGTGTATAAAGCAGGCGTTGGTGTATAAAGCAGGTGTGTAAAGCAGGTGTTGGTGTATAAAGCAGGCGTTGGTGTATAAAGCAGGTGTATAAAGCAGGTGTTGGTGTATAAAGCAGGCGTTGGTGTATAAAGCAGGTGTTGGTGTATAAAGCAGGCGTTGGTCTATAAAGCAGGCGTTGGTCTATAAAGCAGGTGTTGGTGTATAAAGCAGGCGTTGGTGTATAAAGCAGGCGTTGGTGTATAAAGCAGGCGTTGGTGTATAGAGCAGGTGTTGGTGTATAAAGCAGGTGTTGGTGTATAAAGCAGGTGTTGGTGTATAAAGCAGGTGTTGGTGTATAAAGCAGGTGTTGATGTATAAAGCAGGCGTTGGTCTATAAAGCAGGCGTTGGTCTATAAAGCAGGTGTTGGTCTATAAAGCAGGCGTTGGTGTATAAAGCAGGCGTTGGTGTATAAAGCAGGCGTTGGTGTATAAAGCAGGTGTTGGTCTATAAAGCAGGTGTTGATGTATAAAGCAGGTGTTGGTCTATAAAGCAGGTGTTGGTGTATAAAGCAGGTGTTGGTGTATAAAGCAGGTGTTGGTGTATAAAGCAGGCGTTGGTGTATAAAGCAGGCGTTGGTGTATAAAGCAGGTGTTGGTCTATAAAGCAGGTGTTGGTGTATAAAGCAGGTGTAGGTGTATAAAGCAGGTGTTGGTGTATACAGCAGGTGTTGGTGTATAAAGCAGGCGTTGGTGTATAAAGCAGGTGTTGGTGTATAAAGCAGGTGTTGGTGTATACAGCAGGTGTTGGTGTATAACGCAGGCGTTGGTGTATAAAGCAGGTGTTGGTGTATAAAGCAGGTGTAGGTGTATAAAGCAGGTGTTGGTGTATACAGCAGGCGTTGGTGTATAAAGCAGGCGTTGGTGTATAAAGCAGGTGTAGGTGTATAAAGCAGGTGTTGGTGTATACAGCAGGTGTTGGTGTATAAAGCAGGCGTTGGTGTATAAAGCAGGCGTTGGTGTATAAAGCAGGCGTTGGTGTATAAAGCAGGCGTTGGTGTATAAAGCAGGCGTTGGTGTATAGAGCAGGCGTTGGTGTATAGAGCAGGCGTTGGTGTATAGAGCAGGTGTTGGTGTATAAAGCAGGTGTTGGTGTATAAAGCAGGTGTTGGTGTATAAAGCAGGTGTTGGTGTATAGAGCAGGTGTTGGTGTATAAAGCAGGCGTTGGTGTATAAAGCAGGCGTTGGTGTATAGAGCAGGTGTTGGTGTATAGAGCAGGTGTTGGTGTATAAAGCAGGTGTTGGTGTATAGAGCAGGTGTTGGTGTATAAAGCAGGTGTTGGTGTATAAAGCAGGTGTTGGTGTATAGAGCAGGTGTTGGTGTATAAAGCAGGTGTTGGTGTATAAAGCAGGTGTTGGTGTATAAAGCAGGTGTTGGTGTATAAAGCAGGTGTTGGTGTATAGAGCAGGTGTTGGTGTATAGAGCAGGTGTTGGTGTATAGAGCAGGTGTTGGTGTATAAAGCAGGTGTTGGTGTATAGAGCAGGTGTTGGTGTATAAAGCAGGTGTTGGTGGATAAAGCAGGCGTTGGTGTATAAAGCAGGCGTTGGTGTATAGAGCAGGTGTTGGTGTATAAAGCAGGTGTTGGTGTATAAAGCAGGCGTTGGTGTATAAAGCAGGCGTTGGTGTATAAAGCTGTGACTGTGTGCTTTTGTTCTCTCTCCTCCTTTGTGTTAAACATTTTAATCAACTTCACATTTTGTTCTCACACAAACCCTGTGTTGCAATAAAGCTTAATGATAATGTCCTTTAATGAATGTTTTAAAGGTTTGTTCATATCAGAGGTAAATGAAGATCTCTTTAATATCATAAAGTGATGTTTCCTCACCTCAGGACACAGTTTGAGTCTCGTAGCTCATCTCTGAGTCGCTGCTGTGAGTCTCCTATCTTATTGTAACTCAGATCAAGCTCTTTTAGAAACTGCAGTGCTTTTGAGTTAGTCAAAGACTGAGTTAGAGAAGAAACATCTGTAATGCCACAGCGATATAGACTAGAAAGACACAAACAGAGGAAGAGAGATTATCTTACAAACAAATCATTAAGGTGAAGAATTTTACATATAATGTGAACTCATGAGATATTGAGTATAAAGTGTCTTGGTTTAAACTGTTGAAGTGATTTAAAACATTTCTTTCGTCTGTGAATGTGACTGACCTCAATCTCTCCAGTTTTACTGCCGCCATCTAATGGAGAAATAATGCAACTTCTGTTGCTGTTCACGGTCAAGGACTATTTCTTCCAGCGGAAGGAAGGCTTTTAGTTATTTTACTTCATGCAAGTTGCATAGATATTTATCGGCTTTAATATTTGTATTGTGTGGAAACCGTTTAATAAAAGCAATATAAAAGCAGTAAGGTCCTCGAGTCTAGAGCTGAATGGTGAATAAGTGACGGCTGACTCCTCTTCACATCGAGCCTAACATCGCCCTTCAGCCGTGACTTATTCACCATACAGCACAGCCTCCAGGACCTTATCGCTTACATACACATTTTGCTTAATAAATGAAGATTTAGTGTAAAGCACCATTAGTCCAGTATAACTGTAACTCTGTCAGAATAATCTACTGTCATTTGTTACGCTGTTTTTAGTCTGTTCTCACTTCTGTATTGTTTCAAAGCAAAGATTTGTCAGATTTCAGTATATGAAACAATTTTATAGCCACAAAGTTTCAAATGCTTCAGTTTAATGCTCTTTCTACTGATACACATAACAAGCCGTTCACTAATAGTGTTTCTGAATCTTTCTTCAGATGGAGAAACACCAGAAAGTGCAGTGCTATAAATCAGGGGTCCCCAACCCCCGGGCCGCGGGACATTTGGTACCAGGCTGCACAGAAACAATTTAATAACTTACTGTATTTTTCAGACTATAAGGCGCATCAGTCAAAAAATGCGCCATGAAGAAGAAAACACATATATAGCCTAAGTCGCACTGGACTATAAGTCACATTTATGTAGAAATGTATTTCACACAAAAAACCCCCAATGTTACAGACGGGACAGTTCTCGGTTACGGACGTGAGCGCTCTGAAAGCGGCACTAAAAGACTGCTTTAAAACTTTCACTGAGACCTCAAGCAGAAAGCACAAAGCCTGTCTTTAAAGTGAATTTAGTTTTGTATGCTTTTAGATGCTTTATTGGCAGCGCCACCCTCACGTTACATGAACGCGTCACCACCGAAAACATGGAGATTTTTTTCTTTTGGGGGCATTTTGTTTGTGTTCAGGCGTTCTCAGTTGTCTTTAGGCGCGATGTTACGAGAACGCTGCTAATAAAGTTGCGAGTAGGCCTACACATTGGATTCACGTTTATTATTATATTTAAAAAATACCCCCGTTTTATGCCGGTCGTATCATTTTATTTTGTTGTATTTATCCGCCACACCTTAAAGGCCGGCCCGTGAAAATACTGTCTGATATTAAACCGGTCCGTGGCACAAAACAGGTTGTGGACCGCTGCTATAAATGATGAGACTCGAGTCCAGTTGCCTTAAAATAATCTAAACAGTAAACTTTAATCTCACTGTAACTGCTGTACAGTATAATGATACTCACTGTAGTTTCTCCAGCTTGAATTGTGGGTTCATCAGTAGATCACTGAGGTTTTTCACTCCAGAGTCTCCTAGTGTATTCCTGCTCAGGTCCAGCTCTCTCAGGTGTGATGGGTTTGATCTCAGAGCTGAAGTCAGAGCAGAACAACCTCTATCTGTCATATAACAGTCGCTTAACCTACATTAGCAGAGAGAGAGAGAGAGAGAGAGAGAGAGAGAGAGAGAGAGAGAGAGAGAGACCTTTAACACACCTTCATTTATAATTACTCTGTATAGACATACCTCAAACAATATTTAACCGTAACACATCCTTTATATTTACAAAAAAAGAAAAACCCAAACCTTTGTACAATTTCATTATTTAGATAAAAAACATTTAAAGGTCCCGTTCTTCGTGATCCCATGTTTCTAACTTTAGTTAGTGTGTAATGTTGTTGTTAGAGTATAAATAATATCTGTAAAATTATAAAGCTCAAAGTTCAATGCCAAGCGAGATATTTTATTTAACAGAAGTCGCCTTTCAAAGCCTACAGTGAACGGCCGGTTTGGACTACATCCCTCTACTTCCTGCTTTAATGACGTCACTAGAGCAGTTTCTTGACTAACCTCCGCCCACAGGAATACACAAAACGCTCCCACAGAGAAGAGGAAGAGTTGTGTTTGTAGAGTGTGTTTGTCGCCATGTCGTCGAGACGCTGTTATTTTCATCCCGGAGTCAAATCACCTTTGTTTGGCCTTCCCTGAGCGCATGCATCTCCACGTTATGGTAAGAGGCGTGACCTTTCAGGGCAACGTGCGCTAAGCTGCTGTCCAATCACAACACAGGAACCGCTGGCACAATCAGAACTCGTTACGTATTTCTGAAGGAGGGACTTCATAGAACAAGGAAGTCATCAGCCCGTTCTTAGGACAGTGAAAACAGCGGTATAGGGACGTCCCGCGTGACGTCACGCCATTTGGAGCAGCCATCTTGACGGAATAGAAAATGCTAAACCGCTGGTGATAATACAGCTCATCGCGAATCTATTCTTCTATCATGCCCGAGCGATGCTGTGATACCGATAGCCTGCTAAGCTTGTGTATGCTTTTAATGAAGCTCCGGTGTAGCGTGATGGGAAGTGAATAAGGTAACTTAGCTGTATGTCACCGAACTCAATGTCAGGAAGTTTTTCTACACATTTAATGCCTGTAAAAAGAACTTGTGGTGCTTCATATGGATCTATGATTCCTAATTCCTTTATCTTCCTCGTATATTTATTTTTGTGATGACATGACGTGAAGAGTTAGCTGACGGCCGCTGTGCTAATAATAGATAGTGGTCAGTGTTCGTCTAAACCAGTGACCGCGACGCTGAAGTGTGTGAGAACAAATGAATAACATCAGTGCGAACCACGAACATTTATTTATTTGGATTAAATATTTAAATATTAAATTTTAATCATTCTGTGTCATTTTTCAATGTCAATCTTTTCATTATTTACATGTTTATGCCCAAAATGCTATAATATTCAAAGTAGTTGACTGTCATTCTCCTCTACGCTGTGTACATTACTGATTAAATAGCCTAGCATATTTAACATCGTTACAGGCACCTCACGAGCATTCATTCATTCAACTATTTTAAAAGACTGGAATAAACACCAGCACACACAAGCAATCTTTTTTATAGTCAATTTAATTAAAAAATGTAAACCCAACAGGTATGAAATGTCAGAAAGAGAAAAAAAAAAACTGTTAATGGAAAGACGAGCATAGGACTGCTGCATCTTAGTGGATAAATATATTTAGCCTATTTATTATTCAGATTGCACAGTTAGAAAGATACATTTCAACATTTTAGCAGGCTCAATATAATTAATACAGTGACCATTATATACTATTATATTATTTTAATCAATTCGCAGCCATAAAACATGTGATAATCCGCATTCTCGTGTATGTAGTGGCGCTTTTCCACTGCATGGTACGGTACGGCTCGGTTCGGTACGGCACGCTTTGGCGCTTTTCCACTGCATGGTACGGTACGGCTCGGTTCGGTACGGCTCACTTATGGCGCATTTCCACTGCATGGTACGGTACGGTACGGCTCGCTTCGGCTCGCTTTAAATGGTACCACCTCTGTTGAGGTTCCAAGCGTACCGTACCGATACTAAAATGTGACGTGAAAACACTGAAGATCACTGATTGGTCAGACAGAATCGTCACTACCAGTGTCATTGTATTTGCGACACGAGACCATGCACGAGACAAACCCGCTAGATTTAAATAGCCAGTAGACAACAGCCAACGCTGTAGTTTCTTGCAGTTAAAAAGTTTCTTGCAAACTGGTTCTTGCAGTCAGGGGCAGCGCCGGATCATTTTTAACGCATGTGCTGAGGGCACACACACACACACATGTGTGTGTGTATATATATATATTATTAATAAATGAGCAAAACTTGTATATTCAATATTCAATTATTTTAATGATCACAATTAAAGTTTTAATTTTATTAAATTGAACAAGCGCAAAATTCAGCATTCAATCAAATATTCAAAAAGACTTAATAATAATGTTACTCTCTATAGGCGCGTTTACTACGAATATGGCGATCGTCAACTTCATCTTTGCCAGACACTGACAGAAAACACTATTTTATAAATAAAAATCAGTGCACGCGTCCCCGGATTTACAAATGCACATCTTGCTTGTTGCACGCACATTATGTCGAAATAACGAGATATTATGTTGAAATAACATTATTATCAAGTCTTTTTGAATATTTGATTGAATGCTGAATTTTGCGCATGTTCAATTTAATAAAATTAGGCCTATAGCCTATATATATACTATTAATAAATGAGCAAAACTTGGCCCCAAAATATTTAATATTTAATTATTTTAATAATCACAATTAAAGTTTTAATTTTATTAAAACGCGTGCACTGATTTTTATTTATAAAATAGTGTTTTCTGTCAGTGTCTGTGCATGGCAAAGATGAAGTTGACGATCGCCATATTCGTAATAAACGCGCCTATAGAGAGAAATGCACATAATGGATTACATAAGAGAGTAGCCTATTTCTTTTTGTTTTGAATTATTTCGATTAAAGACATTTCAAGCTTTGTGTATTTGAAGATGAGATGCGCTCCAGTTAACGTACAATGCAAGTGACCGCTCGGGCGCCTCAATGATTAAATTGTCTATTTTGCATCTTATTCAATCCAGGCAATTGTTTGATGAAAAAATTATTAAAATTAAGATACAATTTATACAAAACGAAATTCACTTTAAAGAAAGTCTTTATACAAAACAAAACTTAATGAAGTGGTCAAAATTATGTCAAACTCGCTCCATGTCTCTCTACTCGTGCTGTTCACTTTTCATAATCAACATAGGCAGATGGAAAAAAATAACATAACATTAACTAAATGCGCTTTTTTAATGGCAGTAGGCTATAGTTTAAAACAGTACATTAGGCCTAGACTCTCTATTTGTAAAGATTGCTGCACATTCATTTAATTCTGAATTTTGCACACACAAGTTGAAAGGATAATTGTGCGTGCATTTATTAATCATTATGATACTAAAATCATAAAGTAGGCTATGCTATGTACAAAAAATCAGATGAGCCCAGAATATGAACACAACGTTTAATTACACGTTAAGAATTTAAGTAGTAAAACATTATAAGAACGTTTAATTTAATTTAAAAACATCCACATGCCGAGAATCAAGAGCACCATCCCCTGTGTTGTGCGTTTGAAATGTGGCGCGTTTACGATGATGTCATGGCAGTAGAGGCGGCAACTATAACGATCAGTCCCACCCAGTTTGAAGCGGTACTAACTGCAATGGAAAAGCAACCGAGCTAAAGCGAACCGAACCGTGCCGTTACGTGTCGAGTCGTACCACGCAGTGGAAAAGCGAAGCGAGCCGAACCGTTCCGCGCCGAGTCGAACCGTACCGAGCCGAACCGTGCCGTACCATGCAGTGGAAAAGCGCCATAGGTGCGCTGAAGTATTCCGTCAAAATGGCTGACATGCGGCTAGGGGTCACGTGACTGGGAGATCCCTATACAGATCAGTAAATTGTGTGAAAAATACTGTTTTTTTACACGCGAAACATGAACACATGTTATATTGCACACCGTAAACACAATCAAAGCTTCAAAAACACACAAAAAACGGGACCTTTAATTCATTTGAAAAGATAATAATGAATAAATAAAAAAATCTCATGTTTATCTATTTTCTCAAATGTACATACACATATATATCCACTCAAAAACATTCATAAATTCAGCAAATTATTAAATAAAATTTTACAATCCTCATTAAACTTCGAATACTTCCCTACTATATAGTATGCGAAAAACAGTACGCGAGCAGAGTAGTGTGTCCGAAATCATAGAATTCGAAAAACAGTAGGTGAGAAGTACCCGGATGACCTACTACATCCGGCCAGATTCTGAAGTGCGCATACGATGGACACTTTACTATCCCATGATGCCACGGGAGAGGAGTTGTCGTCGTTATATTTGAAAATGGCGAAAAAAAAAAAAGAAAAAAAAAAGAAAATGGCGGAAACGGAGACGCGGCTGTTTTCAAGTGTAAGTAGCCTACTTTACAACACACTTTTTGTTTATTTGTGGTTAAAGTGTATTCGTTTAACATCATATAAGTAAACGATTGACTTGTTAAAAGTTTAAATAATGTAAATCGAGGGTACAAGTTTGTGAATTGGCTGCAAAATGACAATTTTATCATTATTATTATTACCGAACAGAACGAGCTAATGCCTGTCCGCTAAGTTAACGTTAGTTCACACTGTTTTATTTAAACAACGACGTTGTTTCTCAGTTAAATGAGAGGGTTACAAAACTTTTATTTTTTTATTTTACAACGATTTTATTTCTCCTTTACCAGTGTTGATGTAGTATGTGTTGGCTACGTAGTAAGCTACTGTTATCAAGTGTACCTCAACTTGTCCATGTAACATTAATATTAATTTAATAATATAGATTGACCATGGTTCATCACTAATGTTAAATTCTGTGTTGATTTTGCAGGGGGCTGATGACCACACCTGGAGAGTGGCTAATGAAAAGGAGGAAAGAAAGGAAAGAGCGACGAGAGAGAGGAAAGATTCCTTCAGCTTTTAGAAATAATTGCTAAAAAATATATATATAATTAAAGCTGCAAGCAGCATTTAGCGGGGTTCAAGCATTTAGGGTCTTTAAGCACATAAGGCAGTTTAGAGTTTTTGTTTAGGATTTACAGGCTTTTGAGTGTTTTTTGCCATACCCATTTTCTAAATGATCCTGTTATGGCTACCCAATGGGTAAAGTTAAAGTTTTTTATATAATTAATAATCTAGAGCTTCCAGAGAATTGTACTGCACTGGTATATTTCCGATCGGGCGAAAAACCTAGGACTAGTTCGCAAAAGTAGGTTTTTAACATAATCACAAGTATTTAATGAACAAATTGATTGACAGCAGTAGTTCTTGAGGCAAAGTTGTTCAGTATGAGGAGATCTATCAAATGATATGCATCACGTGATTACATAGCCGTAAAACCTGTTAGCGTCAACTAGTGGCTGATTTTTCAAAATTCTTACAGACCTCTAGGGCCACGAGTCGAACATGCCCACCGAGTTTCGTTCTGATCGGCCTCCGTTAAGAGCAAACTAACAGCTTTGAATTAAAATGGTGAGGTATCCTGTTGTAAACATCAACCATGCCTGTTGGCAGTTCTCTTTTGTGGGAAGGGAATGAAAAGTTCTCAAATCCGCAGCACAGCCTCAGACATAACATTTATATCCATGATCTGCCATTTTCACTATTGTCCTTGCTTGCTTCTTCACAATACCTGCAGATCTTCTGATGATTCGGCTGTGCAGGTCCACATTAACACTGCCTGGCCTAGAACATGGACTGGAAAATGCAAATTTGGGGGGTATAAATATTAATGATCCTGACTCCAACGTCACAGTCGGTGTTATGGTGGGATTCACTCATTTTTCAGCGGTCTTTTGCAAACAGGAGATTTACACATGAAGGAGGAAACAATGGTGTTTGAGGCTCACGGTATGTCAGTTCCATGTCCAGAACTCTTATCATTCAACTATGCCAAGATAAATACAGTTTTCAATTGTATGGCACCTTTAAAATAGATGATTAGTAATATAATGCTTACTTGGAGTCTGAAATGGCTTTAACAAAAGAAGAAAAATATTCTTAGATTTCTGTTCATTCTAATCATGTACAAATAAAGTAGCACAGTAAGATTACATTTATTTGAATGCATTAGTGAGTGTGTGATTGTGCTGTGTGTGCAGCGTGTCAATACTAAAAGTGAAGGTGTAGTTGATATCTTTGGTGATAATATCTGTAGTAATCATAAAAAAACAATTAAGAAATAAAGAATTAAAATTACAAATAATATTCTATTAAGATATGAGTTACAATAACATGATTTGCAATAGTAATAATATCAATAATATATGCACAATACACACAGATTAGACTATCAGGTCTGTGTTTTACAAAAACATTAGTATTGCAGCCAATGTGAGTCTGTGGGATTTATAAACAGACAAAATATGATTTGAAATGTTATTTTAATGATTTTATTAAGTTTAAACAATATTTCAAATGGAAAAAAAATGAAAAATAATAATTTTAGTGAGCAGAATGAACCAATGAGTGTTCTTCTTCTGGTGGTTAAAATGTAAATGAAAACAATAATACTTAAACAATAATACTTAATACACTAACCATGCTTGAACACACACATGCACACACATTTTGTTGTAGATGTAGATATTTAAAATAAAAGATAGGTAACAAAATGATAATTGCAAATCTCCTCTGTATAACACCATTTTCAGATTTCAAATTAATCACTGAGAGGCAGAATTGTTCAAACTGAGAGCTCAGTAAAAATGAAGTGATAAACTTTGACAAAACATGACTGTGTTATAATAGGTGATTTTCATGCAAGTAATTTTATATAGTCCAAAAACTAATGCAAAAGCACAGATGAAAATATTTTATTAAGTAGAATGTCCTGCAGAGGGCAGTAGAAGACCACTAATTGACTCACTTTCATTTGAAAGACTTTTTTTATCCACCAGTAAAACAAAGCAGTTTATCCATGTTCTTTCCATTAAGCATGCTTACACACACACACATACACACACACACACACACACACACACACACACACACACACACACACACACACACACACACAAAGACAAATATGTTTTCAATGTTTTTAGGATGTGATATTGTGAAAATATCTTCATCTCCTCATCTTGAACAACTTTGCCTCAAGAATCACTAATGTCAATTGTCAATCAAACCGTTCATAATCATAATAAAAAAATTAAATATATACAAATATCATAATAAAAAAAAAACATCATAATAAAAAAGATTGCTTCTTAAAGCATTTGTTTATTTCCCAATACTGAAGCGAATTAAAAGATCATGCGTAATCCTGCTGCTCCCTCTAGTGGACAACAGTGGTATTATAGCTTACAGTTGAAGTGTTTGAATGAATGAATGGGAATTTGTTTTTTTACTTATATCTCAGGAACCAAAAGGCGAAAAATTCTGAAACTCAGAGCATAGATAGTGCTTGAGGAGCCCTGTTGAATGAGACCATCAAGGTGTTTTTGGGCGATTGGGGCTGGGAGTTATGACTGTTATAAGGCATATCTGTTCGGGCTATTATCTCTGGAATGCCCAGGGCAAATAACACCACATTTGAATCGAAGCTAGCCAAGGACGCGCCCTTTCCAACGAGCTCTCACACAATGTTCGGGGTGGTCTGGGTCGGGAGTAATGGCCGTTCAAAATCGGGGGTCCCGCGGATTCGCGATGCGCGGGGGGCGCGCTCCCGAGGCCCGCGACGACACGTTTCGATCAAGAGCCAGGAGAGGTCCTCACCATCAAAATTTGAGCGCGCAACGACTTTCCGTTTTCGAGTTATGAATGAATTTGTATTCGGGGGCGTGGCTTAAATGCCGTTATACTTTCGTTTCATTTCATTCATTTACTTTCGTCCATTTCCATATCTCAGTGTAACACAATTGTCAATAGTAATACTCAATAGATGAGTTTTGACAAAATGTGATTGTAAATGTTAAAATAATGATTTTATAAAGTCTAAATATGAATTTTATAACAATATTAGGGAGTAGTATGATGAAATGACAGCAGGGGGCAGTAAAATACCACTTATTGGCTTAATATGTCATTATATTCATATAAAATCACCTTTTGAAGAAGTTAAACTTTTTTTCTGATAATTATTGATCTAGAGAGTTCAGAGAATTATGCTGCACTGGTTTTGAACATTATGATATGAACATTATATGATAAAGGATAGAAGACATCATTTACAGCAAATACAGGCAATTTACCATAGGAAATATATGGTTTTAAAGCGTTTTAACAGTTATAGCGCCAACTATGGTCCGATCTCCATAAAATTTGGCATGCTTGTTAATGATGTTATGTCACATATGCTCACCGATTTTTGTGAAGTTCTGAGTTTTCATTTAGGATTTATAGGATTTTTAATGTATTTTGCCACGCCCATTTTATAAATGACCCTATTAGAGCCATCCAAATGCAAAATTTCAACTTTTTTTTGATAGTTTTTGATCTAGAGAGTCCAGAGAATTGTCCTAGACTGGTCTGGTTCCGATCGGGCGAAAAACCTAGGACTAGTTCGCAAAAGTAGGTTTTTAACATGTTTGCGAATATTTAATGAACGGTTTGATTGACAGCAATGGTTCTTGAGGCAAAGTTGTTCAGCATGAGCAGATCTATCAAATGATATGCATTTTGTGACGATAAGTGTAACACCACGTGATTACAGAGCCTTAAAACTCGTTAGCGCCAACTAGTGGCCGATTTCTTTCAAAATTCTTACAGACCTCTAGGGCCTTGAGTCGAACATGCCCATCGAGTTTCGTTCCGATCGGCCTCCGTTAACCTTGTCTAATAGGTGCTCAAACTTCATTGGCCGATGGCGGCCATGTTTTTCGAGATACGCCAATGTCCTCATAGACATACATGGCACCTTGGACCAAGACACTGCATACCAATTTTCAAGTCAATCGGACTAACGGTCAGGTGGTTATAGCCTGTTTTATGTTTATTTCATGTTATAGCGCCACCATGTGGCCAATCGCCGCGATTTTTTTACTGTGACCTCAGATTGACCTCTTACACATGTGTACCAAGTTTGGTGAAGATACCTCATTTACTTCTGGAGTTATAGCCATTTTAGTAAAATAGGCTCCTCCTACAACATTAATTTATCACCCCCTGGCGATCAGGAATCGAAATTTCGACTTTTTTTTCGATAATTATTGATATTCAGACTCCAGAGAACATTTCTGCACTGTTTTGGATCCGATTGGACAAAAAACCTAGGACTAGTTTGCAAAAGTAGGTTTTTAACTAAATTCAAAATGGCGGACAATTTACATACCGGAAATGAAATCGGAGATATACGTTTTGACCTTCAGGTGTCCAGCTTTCCAGTGATATAAGACACTTGAGTCTACGTCATACGGTCTAGGAGTTATGAGCAGTTTCACGCTTTTGGTTGCTATAGCGCCACCTATGGGCCAATTGGGGTCATATTCTCTGAACCTCTCCTCGATTTTTGTACTACCATCTGGCAAAGTTTCAAGCTCCAGCTCTTACGGTTTGGGCTGCACGATGCGTTTTACGGCGGAATAATAATAATAATAATTAAAGCTGCAAGCAGCATTTATCGGGGTTCAAGCATTTAAGGCCTTTAAGGCCTTTAAGCACAAAAGCATCAAAAGTTATTATGTTTTATTTAGCAAGCATTTAACCACTGACATAATAGATGGAAAACACCATTTACAGCCAATACAGGCAATGTACCATAGGAAATATATGGTTTTAAAGCTTTTTAACAGTTATAGCGCCACCTTTTGTCCGATCTCCATAAAATTGTACAGGCTTGTTAATGATGTTCTTTTACATATGCTCACCAATTTTTGTGAAGTTCTGAGTTTTCATTTAGGATTTATAGGCTTTTTAGTGTATTTTGCCACGCCCATTTTATAAATGACCCTATTACAGACATGCAAATGCAAAAGTTCAACTTTTTTTTGATAATTATTGATCTAGAGAGTCCAGAGAATTGTCCTAGACTGGTCTGGTTCCGATCGGGCAAAAAACCTAGGACTAGTTCGCAAAAGTAGGTTTTTAACATATTAATGAATAATTAATGAACAGTTTAATTGACAGCATTAGTTCTTGAGGCAAAGTTGTTCAGCATGAGCAGATCTATCAGATGATATGCATTTTGTGACGATAAGTGTAACACCACGTGATTACAGAGCCATAAAACTCGTTAGCGCCAACTAGTGGCCGATTTCTTTCAAAACTCTTACAGACCTCTAGGGCCATGAGTCGAACATGCCCATTGAGTTTCGTTCCGATCGGCCTCCGTTAACCTTGTCTAATAGGTGCTCAAACTTCATTGGTCGATGGCGGCCATGTTTTTCGAGATACGCCAATGTCCTCATAGACATACATGGCACCTTGGACCAAGACACTGCATACCAATTTTCAAGTCAATCGGACTAACGGTCACGGTGGTCATAGCCGTTTTCATGTTTTTTTCATGTTATAGCGCCACCTAGTGTTCAATCGTCGCGATTTTTTTACTGTGACCCCAGATTGAACTCATACACATGTGCACCAAGTTTGGTGAAGATATCTCATTTCCTTCTCGAGTTATAGCCATTTTAGTAAAATAGGCTCCACCCACAACATTAATTTATCACCCCCTGGCGATCAGGAATCGAAATTTCGACTTTTTTTCGATAATTATTGATAAACAGACTCCAGAGAACATTTCTGCACTGGTTTGGATCCAATTGGACAAAAAACCTAGGACTAGTTTGCAAAAGTAGGTTTTTAACAAAATTCAAAATGGCGGACAATTTGCATACAGGAAATGAAATCGGAGATATACGTTTTGACCTTCAGGTTTCCAGCTTTCCAGTGATATAAGACACTTGAGTCTACGTCATACGGTCTAGGAGTTATGAGCAGTTTCGCGCTTTTGGTTGCTATAGCGCCACCTATGGGCCAATCGGGGTCATATTCTCTGAACCTCTCCTCGATTTTTGTACTACCATCTGGCAAAGTTTCAAGGTTCCAGCTCTTACGGTTTGGGCTGCACGATGCGTTTTACGGCAGAATAATAATAATAATAAAAATCAGCACAATTACAATAGGGTTTCAGCATTTCATGCTTGAACCCCTAATTAAAGCTGCAAGCAGCATTTATCGGGGTTCAAGCAGTTAAGGCCTTTAAGGACTTTAAGCACAAAAGCATCAAAAGTTGTTAAGTTTTACACCACGTTATTACAGAGCCATAAAACTCATTAGCGCCAACTAGTGGCTGATTTCTTTCAAAACTCTTACAGACCTCTAGGGCCATGAGTCGAACATGCCCATCGAGTTTCGTTCCGATTGGCCTCCGTTAATCTTGTCTAATAGGTGCTCAAATTTCATTGGTCGATGGCGGCCATGTTTTTCGAGATACGCCAACGTCCTCATAGACATACATGGCACCTTGGACCAAGACACTGCATACCAATTTTCAAGTCAATTGGACTAACGGTCAGGTGGTTATAGCCTGTTTTATGTTTGGAACATGTTTTGTTCCTCGCGGAGTACCTCTGGAATGCTTCTGCGGAGGTTTATTGTTTTATCCGCAGCAATAAAGTTTGTCGGCGTCCAAATGGATCGCGCTCTGGATCACTAACAGGAATTATTCTCGTCATGTATACACTTAACTTGATGAAAAGCGGGATTGACGCACTGCAAGCAGAGAGATGATTTCTGGCTGCCTCCGCAAAAATTGTCTTCGGCGGACAGCCCGCTGTCTTTGGAACGATTTTAGTACTTTTGCGGCAGACAAACACAAATGTGTTTCTCTTTCTGGATCTTTTCTTTGAAAACAAAACCAAAGGTTAAAAAAAAAAAAAGAACAAATGTGAAGCGAGCAATTCTATCCATTTTGACGCCTTTTCATTCATAGCGGTTACCAAGCAACACGATTACGCACCAGCTGCAACTTGATGACACAAGCATACTGCGGTTCGGATACAAATAATATGTGAACAAAAGTCCATCGGGGGCAGGGGGGGAGCAATCGAACTCGGGTTAGGAACAGGCAATCGAACCAAGTGTGAAAGCGCCCTTAGTCTAGTTTTAGTCAATGAAAATTGTATTTTAGTCTCTTTTTAGAAATGCAATTCTATTTAACCCAGTCAATATAGTGTATCACTATGGAAAAATAGCTAAAATAGTGAACAGAAAAGTAACACTCGTCTCATTCGTGGAGGTTGAAAAACAAGTTCTTTCTGACATCCAAGATTTACTGTATTAATTTAAATGCAAAAGAAAAGGCATGAGAGTCAGTTGTTTTTGTCAATTTTAAGTTTTAATTTAAAATATTTGTCATTTTAATATAACTATATGGCTAAATATTTTACCACTTGCTAATAAATCTAGATAGAAGTAGTGCATTGAATACATTGTTTAAATTGTGCTTAAATGTGAATTACGACCATTAAAGAGTATGTGTGTACAAAGAGAATCGTAATGCTGACAAAACTTTTTTTAAATAAAAGTATTTGATAACTTCTGGATTTGAAATAAAAATAGTGAGTATGTGTTTGTGGTTCAGCCGTGGATCAGTTACGCACTGCAAACGCAGCATATGTGAAAGCACTATAGCGAGTGCTGCTCCTGCACCGCATATGCACTGCACACGGAGTATGGGCCCTATCTTGCACCCAGCGCAATTGACTTTGTACACCGACGCATGTATCATTCCTATTTTGCACCCGCGCACAGCGGACTTTTCCCTCCACAGACGCACGTCGGTTAACTAAGAAATACACTTGCGCTCCCGGGGGCGGTTCAGCGCAAAGAGGCGGCGTGTTCCGGCGCAAACGTTCCCTCATGTTATTTTGCACGTTTAGAAAACAATTCCGCCACTAACTGAAAAAATCTAGTTTAAAGTCAGTGGCGCGTTGCACATGTTATTCTTATGATATTTTAAGGGCGCATGCTTGGCCATAATCAATGTAGCGTGTGCACAACGCGCATACACTTTGATTCTCTCACACAGAAGCAGCCGTTTTCATTTTTGCAAATCATACATTACGATAGATAGATAGATAGATAGATAGATAGATAGATAGATAGATAGATAGATAGATAGATAATTATAAAAGCATACTTCTAGTTTACACATTTACCCAAATTATCATACGCCTGTTTAACCGAAGTTAATTTGGGTGTGTTTCTCCATCCCCAATGTCACTTCTCTGTGTTTTACGGCCCTGACGAGAACGTCGGTCTCCTCGGCTGTGAACCGCTCCTGGCGCGCGTCTGGCAAATCCACCGTTATAATAGGAATCCGCTATAGAATAAGCGTGTCTGCTCTTAAAGGGAATGTGAGATGACGCTCTGATTGGTTTATTTCACGTTATGCCCAAACCACACCTATGAATAATGAAGCTACTTCAGACCAACCCATTTTAGATTTGCGTTGAGCGCAAGAGTCATTTATCCCGCCGGTATAATAGCAACAGCGCCCAAGACCCGGCCACAAAGTTACTTGCGTTTCGCGCTTGATACTTGCGTTTCAGATCGTTAAAATCGGGCCCTATGTGTGAAACGGGCGTCAGACTTAACTTTGTTTGTTGTCGTTTACGTTAACTCACCGCAGCTGCATCTTCTAAATAATGCCGCTAGTGAGGCTTGAGGAAGTGACGTCGTCTGCGCAGTGCGCCCTGATGCAGCCCCTGAAGTGAGACACGGGAAACAGAAATACTGCAAAATAATAATAATAATAATGTGACTAAACAAGATGAAATAGCGTCATAACATTTCATCTCGTTTTGGTCAACGAAAATGAAGAGACATTTTAACATAGTTTTTATTTTGTAAACCACATTTAGTCTCGTTTTTATTCGTCAACAATATTGCATTATACATTTAATTATAGTTATTGTCACATGACCAGCATTTACGTTGCGTCTCGTTTTCGTCACGTGGTTCGTTGACGACAATATTTAGTTATAATTTTTGTTGACGAAAGAAATACTAGTAATCCGATATCGGATCTGACTCAAAAGACAATGTGATTCATCATTCCTTCCAATTAACCACCTTATCTTTGTATAGTAAAATAGTATGTTCAACAACATGAATAACGACGTAGCTGACCAGAGTTCGTGAATCAAATGATTCAGTTTAAAGAGTTGTTCAGACTTCTCTCGATCAGTTCAAGTCTCTCCATTTCAGATGTAAAAAAAAAAAAATTTATTTCACAAATTAAAAGTCCTGTGAGTCCGAAAAACAAAAGAAAATTGTAATTATCCTACCAGTTGATGGTTTCAAATTATGGTTCAAAGTGGAAACCGGTCCATGGGCACTGGTCAGCTAGCCATTTGTGCATATTTAATTGTATTCAATAGGCAGGCGATTCACCTCCACAGGATTATTTATGGCACAAAACAGGATACACTTGCCGATCACGTTCACATAGGAAAAAAACAGAGAACAAGAAAACGCAGCCTTGGAAAACACAAGGCAAACGTACAATAATTAATTTCTGATTCAACATTTCAGTAACAAATCATATACATGCGCAGTTCAAATGACACATTAATCGAACTTTTCGACAGTTATTTAACACAGACACTCATTAATCACTCAATGGGTCTCATTCATGAAACATTCGTAAATATACAAGTAAATATGTGAGTGATTTAAAGTGGTAAAGGCGACATTCCCGAAAATTCTTCTCCTGATTCAGAAATACTTCGTAAACGTCAGATGTGATAGTGAAATGTGTGTGTGTGTGTTAATGAATTCCAATCAGTTGTAAATGGGACGCGTGTGCACGCTCATTCTCTAAATTACCATAAATCCCACCCATTAAAACCGACTGAAAACTATAGGCTATATGGGCATCATATTATGACACCAAACGAAGGATTTCAACTTGTCTTCTCAAAAACGAATTAAGAAGAGAAATTTCTCAGATGCAGAAATTGAAGTTTATTATCAGAAGTTCATTCAAAACGCCACATTTTGTTTTCAAGCGTACACAGTGGCGTATCAGGCCTAAAAAAAAGGAAGCTTGGCAGCATAGATGCAGTTAATGGAGTTTCATCTGTTAGGCTAATCGAACAGTCCCAGAAGTGAAAAGAAAATGGTTTGACATGAAGCTTGACTGCATTATTTGTGACTTGCGGACTTGTAAAAGAATAAACAGCTTGAATAAAAAAATAAAATAAAAAAAACTTGCAGACTTTTGTTCCGTTTGCAGATGGCTCTCGTAATTACTGGCTGTCGTAATAAAAGTAAAAAGAAAAACCGTATGTAATTACTATATATAATATTTGGTAACACTTTACAATACGGGTGCACTAATAACCATTAATTCATGCTTAACTAATGCACAGATAATCATGTGTTAATGTATGACTCATGAAGAACTAAACCATTAATTAATGATTACTGCATCATGAAGATTCTAAATGATTAATATAAAGTAATATATGAATTGTTATTAATTAAATGTGTCATAATGTATTAATTCATTAATAACTTATTTTATTAACTAAAAGTCTAAATCAATGCGTTAATTACCACAATTGGTCAAGGCAATGTACTTCAACTTCCAGTTGTCTGCTTTAATTAATCATTAACTAATGATTTGCAAATGTATCATTATGTTATGACTTTACTTGTTGAGGCACATGACTATTAACTAATTGTTAAGTAATATGCCATTTTGGTTTGGACATCCACACTAAGCCATGGATTTCAATTTCCAACCATGTACAACCAAGATTTCACTGAGTCCGATGAACTTTGTTGTTCATGGCACAGGACTATGTCAGGTTAACATACACTGAGCACATGCGGTTGAGCTCTGCTATTTCATAACACTGTCTAGACTGGACAAAGACAATAGAACGTCCATTATAGTCAGTGATACTACACTGGATGCGTCGAGACACTACACGACAAAACCCAGTCAGTAAACCGATGCCACACTCTATTACTGACGTACTCTGAGCTCTTGTGCTAGTTCTGTTATGAAGGACAAATGGACTTGTGATGGTCTGTCATGTCCAGGTGTAGACAGCTGGTCTCGTCCAGTTTAAACACAGTGTAACAGCTTCAGGAGTTCAGATTCTGGTGTGCTGATATTTGTGTGTAGCCCAACTTACCCATCCTTCACACACATTCACCAACATTACATTCACTGCATGTGCAAACTGTCAAAACCCATAAATGGCATATTACTTAACAATTAGTTAATAGTCATGTGCCTCAACAAGTAAAGTCATAACATAATGATGCATTTGCAAATCATTAGTTAATGATTAATTAAAGCAGACAACTGGAAGTTGAAGTACATTGCTTTGACCAACTGTGGTAATTAACGCATTCATTTACACTTTTAGTTAATAAAATAAGTTATTAATTAATTAATACATAGACACATTTAATTAATAACAATTCATATATTACTTAATCTATTAATCATTTAGAATCTTTATTAGTTGCTGATGCAGTAATCATTAATTAATGGTTTAGTTCTACATGAGTCATACATTAACACATGATTATCTGTGCATTAGTTAAATATGAATTAATGCAGATTAGTGCACCCGTATTGTAAAGTGTTACCTAATATTTTTTCAAAATGCTGTGTAAATATACGGAAGAGGATTAGGGCCAAGCAATAATAAAAAAATAAAACCATCTCGAGATTAAAGTCATTATAATTCGAGATTAAACTCGTTAAATTTCGAGAAAAAAAGTCGAAATACAATCCTGAGAATAAAGTCATTAAATATCGAGATTAAAGTCATTATAATTCAAGATTAAACTCGTTAAATTTCGAGAAAAAAAGTCGAAATACAATCTTGAGAATAAACTCATTAAATATCGAGAATAAAGTCGTTGTGTTTCGAGAAAAAAATCGTTAAATTTCGAGAAAAAAACTCGAAATACAATCTTGAGAATAAACTCATTAAATTTCGAAAATAAAGTCGTTGTGTTTCGAGAAAAAAAAGTCGAAATTAAATGTAGAGAATAACGCATTCGATCAGTGTTCATTGCATAGCCTAGCCTCATCGAGGTTTTGTGGTTTCCCAGGATACCATAAGACGCATTATTAATCGTTGTTGGTTGTGTACGCCTCCATCCACAGAATGTAACGACTGTAACCATCTATACAGCCATTAATGGCAATGCCGTACGGTTTTAGTTTATCATAGCTGTCTATATGCCAGAGTGCATTTGGGCCAGCGCAAGTGTACTCTCCTTCGTCGAAATTCCACACCTTGAGGATCAACAAGTTTAATAATGCATCTTATGGTATCCTGGGAAACCACGAAACCTCGTTGAATTTCATGTTGGACAAAAGCGAGTACATCGCGCAAATTGGACTGATTTTTTCTTCTAAAAAGACCTAGCCGACCTAAGAATGTTCTATTCTTTGTTACTGAAAGAAAGTCTAAAATATAGCTTGACTAAGTGATCCAACTCTGCCATGTCCTCTATCAGTAGGCTATAATGAGCACTGATCCAATGCGTTATTCTCTACATTTCATTTTGACTTTTTTTCTCGAAACACAACGACTTTATTCTCGAAATTTAATGAGTTTATTCTCAAGATTGTATTTCGACTTTTTTCTCGAAATTTAACGAGTTTTTTCTCGAAACACAACGACTTTATTCTCGAAATGTAATGAGTTTATTCTCAAGATTGTATTTCGAGTTTTTTCTCGAAATTTAACGAGTTTTTTTCTCGAAACACAACGACTTTATTCTCGAAATGTAATGAGTTTATTCTCAATATTGTATTTCGACTTTTTTCTCGAAATTTAACGAGTTTTTTCTCGAAACACAACGACTTTATTCTCAATATTTAATGAGTTTATTCTCAAGATTGTATTTCGACTTTTTTTCTCGAAAGTTAACGAGTTTAATCTCGCATTATAATGACTTTAATCTCGAGATGGTTTTATTTTTTTTATTATTGCCTGGCCCTAATCCTCTTCCGTAAAATATGTACCCGATTAAGGTGAATTAAAATGCAGCCTTATTAATGAGCAAAACGTTCGGATGTTAAGCGCACTATTTACGCGTGGCTGGGAGCAGGTGTAGATTTCTTTCGTACCAACTAACGTTTGGAAAATACGAACATTTTAATGAATCCGAAAATTTACGTCAGAACCACTTTACACACGATTTACACAAAAATTCGTTCTGCTCGTGTTTCATGAATAAGACCCATTGTCTCAACTCATGACACAATGCTCACATTGTTATACGTGATAGCTTTAGCCTACGGCTAATTAGTTCAGCTCGCGCTGTGCGGCCTACACTCAGCTCATATCAAATCATTTCTGAAATTGACATATCTTTCATAAGATAACATATGATAAAAAAATGTCACTCACCAAAACGAGATTGCATCACATATTCAATTAAAAAAAGACTATTCAATAAAGATTACCGCTCTGGGATCCACTAAATCTTTACTCCGATTTCCACTTCACCTCTCTCTGACGACAACACTCCAGGCTGAAGCATCCAAAGTTTACAAGTGCACACAATCACAGTTCTCGATAGATTATGATTATCATTTAGTGCAAGGAGTTTCTGGAGAAATGCTCCGTGTCTCATTTGATCTGTTCTCATCTGATTCTCTGTTTATGCTGACAGTGGCAGCGCCTGCGCGACCTGTGGGCGGGCCTTATGAATATGCCGCTTCTGTTGGCTCTCAGAGGTGTCAGTCACAGCAGCACAATCAGTGATTGGATGAATCGTGTGTTATTGCCCAGTGGTGTAATCGAGTGCATCAAGTAAAGGGAAAAAAAAAGAACTGATTGAAAAATATAATTTGTCCAGAACAGAGCGACACGACTCAATTTAAACTGTTATAGAAGAGATAATATACTAAGAATGCACTGGTCTCTCAAGGATTGTCTCTCTGCTTTATTTTATAAGAAATATCTCTGTGTCTAAAGTTCCTAATGTCCTGTACTCTCAACTTTTGTATAATAGTACTAGGCATAATTTTTACACCAGGCATGAATAAAAGGGATGTTTTTTTTTTTTTCCTGTTTCGTAAACCACTGGAAAAGAACGGACTGTAATGTATAGAGGAATGAAAATATGGAATCATTTAGCCTACCATTGATATCACCCATTTTTACAAGAAAAATTTGTTTAAAAAAAAATATTTAAAGGAACATTTTTACAAGAAAAATTAGTTTTAAAAAAATATTTAAAGGAACATTTAATGGCACAATATATAGTAAATTGTTGATTTCGATATTTGGAATGAATTTTGGGTTAGTGTGTTTCATTGACTTGACTTTTTATTGTTGTTGATTAAATGTAGTTTTGTATTTTTTACTTGTTGGGACCCCAGGAAGAGTAGACACTGCCTAGGTAGTGGCTAATGGGGATCCAAATAAACTAATAAACTTATATCATTGATGGAAAATACCATTTACAGCCAATACAGGCAATTTACTTAGGAACGTTTTTTTGACAGTTATAGCACCACCACGTCTTGCCTGATCTCCACCACTTTTATTAGGTGTCCTTGAAAGGTGCCCATACATGTCAAGTCAAGTCAAGTCAAGTTTATTTGTATAGCGCTTCTCACAATACAGATTGCATCAAAGCAGCTTCACAGCATCAAATCAAAACAATACAACAAAGCTTGTTTCAAGAGGAATTCA
The DNA here is from genome assembly GCA_021464565.1 of Rutilus rutilus. Lineage (NCBI taxonomy): Eukaryota > Metazoa > Chordata > Actinopteri > Cypriniformes > Leuciscidae > Rutilus > Rutilus rutilus. The sequence goes on from JAJAQA010000011.1 coordinate 1,838,823, forward strand.
CTGATTGATAAAACCAAATCAAACATCCCCAAAATATCCCCAACTGAGCAAGCCAAAGGCAACAGTGGCAAGGAACCGAAAAACTCCATCAAGTGACCTAATGGTATCCTAAAACTCCATCAGGTGACCTAATGGAGAAAAAAACCTTGGGAGAACCCAGGCTCAGTCGGGGGCCAGTTCTCCTCTGGCATTTATGAGCTAGAGGCCGGATTGTAGTTTGAACTGTGGGATTATATGAATGCCTGGCCAAAGAGATGCGACTTTAATCTAGTTTTAAACTGGGAGAGCGAGTCTGAGCAACGAACAGTATCAGGAAGACTATTCCAGAGTTTTGGAATGTCTGTCAAATTTGTTGTAAATATAATTTTTTTTATTGAAGTTTAGACACTTCTATTTATGAGAGCATAAAAATGATCCATGGGTGATAATGATTGGATTTTTTTGTTTGTTTTTTTTGTTCCTATCATAATTTTGACATTTTGGCATTATTGTTTAGCTATTTACCAATGTTTTCGAATTTCCTTAGTTTTTTTGTTGTTGTCTCGATCGGACTAACGGCTTTGAAGATAACCACAATTTTTTAAAGCTCTAAATGACACTTACAAAAACCATAAGGCGAAACCTGGCATGTTTGGTATTGTTGGAATCGGCAAGGATTCAGGAGTCTTAGGAGGTCACTCCTGTGAAAAAACACTTTCTTGAAACTTCTAAGGCTCCTTCAAGGCATTGTGCCAATGACGTATACTGAGTTTTGAGATACACCAATGTTCTCATAGACTATCATGGCACCCTGGACAAAGACACTGCGTGCCAATTTTCAGTAGACTAACGGTTGGGTGCGCTTATAGCTATTTTCATGATTTTTTTCACTGTTATAGCACCACCATGTGGCCAATTGTCACGATTTTTTTCATGTCAACTCAGATTGAGCTTATGAACATGTGTCCCAAGTTTAGCGAAAATATCTCTTTCCGCTCACAAGTTATAACCATTTTATAGCGCCACCAAGTGGCCAATTGTCATGATTTTTTTTCACGTGACCTCAGAATGAGCTCATGAACATGTGTCCCAAGTTTTGCGAAAATATCTCTTTCCGTTCACAAGTTATAACCGTTTTATAGTGCCACCTAGTGGCCAATGGTTGCGATTTTTTTTCAAGTGATCTCAGACTGAGCTCAGGAAGACGTATCCCAAGTTTAGCAAAAAAATCTCTTTCCGTTCACAATTTATAACCGTTTTAGTAAAAGTGGCCCTGGTGCCATCAAATATTTTGGTTCCCCTTATCGATTGTTAATTGAAATTTTGAATTTTTTGGATGATTATTGATTGTCAGACTCCAGAGAATATTCTTGCAGTGGTTTGGTTCTGATCGGACCAAAAACCTAGAAGAAGTTCGCAAAAATAGGTTTTTCAAAAAAATGCAATTTACTCGAAATTGGCGCCTGAAGGGCGAGCAAATCCGAGGCATGCACCTGGTCCGCCTCGAGCCAAGGAATCCAACGATATAAGACACTTGAGCCTACGCCTCACGGTTGATGAGTTATGAGCCGTTTCGTACTTTTGACCGCTGTAGCGCCCCCGTCAGGCCGATCGGGGCGGGCCTTGGTGACGCTGTAGGCGGTGTGAGTACTATCAGCCCCCAAAGTTTCAAGTCTCTACGACTTACGGTTTGGTCTGCCCGATCAGTTTTATGTCTGAATGTTGCATCATGGGAAAATTAACAATAACAATAGGGTTTCAGCACTTCGTGCTTGAACCCCTAATAAGTGGCTAAAAAAGGGCCACAAAAAGGCCTCTAAAAAAAAAACTATAGGGTCTAGGCACTTGCCGCTTGCGCTGCTGCGTTCCAAAAACTTTATCAAGCCTTTTAACGTGTGCCTCGGAGAGGAAAAAGTATGTTTTTTGCCCTTTTAGCTCATTTATCATGGAAATGTGGTGAATTTTTTTTTTACCTTTTAAACTGTGACACCTCCACTGATGGCCCGATCTCCATAAAAGTTTGCACGCTTCTTTAGAATAATATGGCGCATGTGCTCAGCTAATTTGGTGAAGTGCTGCTCTTTTTTCCCCCATTTTTCAGTCATTTAAATGTCATTTTGCATAGGATAATACAGAGGCCTTCTCACCTTTATGACAGTTAAAGCGCCCCACCAATGGCCCGACGTCCGTGAAAGTTTCCAAGCTTCTTTAGGATCACGTGACGCATGCGCATGCCCGATTTTGTGAGGTTGTATGCAAATCAGACAGCAAGATGGCCGCTTTCAGCCATTTCATGGGATTTGCCATAGAAATGCATCATTTTGACACCCTTTTAACAGTTATAGCGCCACCAAGTGGCCAGTCGCCACGTCCTTTTTCACGCGACCACAGAATGAGCTCGTACATACGCGTGCTGAGTTTGGTGCAAAAATCTCGTTCCGTTCACGAGTTATAGCCAATTAAGCAAAATGGGCTCCTCCCACTTCAAACGTTTTGGCGGCCCTTAGGGACCGTGAGCCCAAATTTTCACTTTTTTTTGATAATTATTGACATTCGGACTCCAGAGAATCTTGCTGCACTGGTTTGGTTCCGGTCGGGCCAAAAACCTAGGACTAGTTCGCGAAAGTAGGTTTTGTGAAAAACCCCAAATACCCGAAAATTTTCCCAGGGTGACGAGCAAATCCGAGGCATGCACCTGGTCCGCCTCGAGCCAAGGAATCCAACGATATAAGACACTTGAGCCTACGCCTCACGGTTGATGAGTTATGAGCCGTTTCGTACTTTTGACCGCTGTAGCGCCCCCGTCAGGCCGATCGGGGCGGGCCTTGGTGACGCTGTAGGCGGTGTGAGTACTATCAGCCCCCAAAGTTTCAAGTCTCTACGACTTACGGTTTGGTCTGCCCGATCAGTTTTATGTCTGAATGTTGCATCATGGGAAAATTAACAATAACAATAGGGTTTCAGCACTTCGTGCTTGAACCCCTAATAAGTGGCTAAAAAAGGGCCACAAAAAGGCCTCTAAAAAAAAAACTATAGGGTCTAGGCACTTGCCGCTTGCGCTGCTGCGTTCCAAAAACTTTATCAAGCCTTTTAACGTGTGCCTCGGAGAGGAAAAAGTATGTTTTTTGCCCTTTTAGCTCATTTATCATGGAAATGTGGTGAATTTTTTTTTTACCTTTTAAACTGTGACACCTCCACTGATGGCCCGATCTCCATAAAAGTTTGCACGCTTCTTTAGAATAATATGGCGCATGTGCTCAGCTAATTTGGTGAAGTGCTGCTCTTTTTTCCCCCATTTTTCAGTCATTTAAATGTCATTTTGCATAGGATAATACAGAGGCCTTCTCACCTTTATGACAGTTAAAGCGCCCCACCAATGGCCCGACGTCCGTGAAAGTTTCCAAGCTTCTTTAGGATCACGTGACGCATGCGCATGCCCGATTTTGTGAGGTTGTATGCAAATCAGACAGCAAGATGGCCGCTTTCAGCCATTTCATGGGATTTGCCATAGAAATGCATCATTTTGACACCCTTTTAACAGTTATAGCGCCACCAAGTGGCCAGTCGCCACGTCCTTTTTCACGCGACCACAGAATGAGCTCGTACATACGCGTGCTGAGTTTGGTGCAAAAATCGCGTTCCGTTCACGAGTTATAGCCAATTAAGCAAAATGGGCTCCTCCCACTTCAAACGTTTTGGCGGCCCTTAGGGACCGTGAGCCCAAATTTTCACTTTTTTTTGATAATTATTGACATTCGGACTCCAGAGAATCTTGCTGCACTGGTTTGGTTCCGGTCGGGCCAAAAACCTAGGACTAGTTCGCGAAAGTAGGTTTTGTGAAAAACCCCAAATACCCGAAAATTTTCCCAGGGTGACGAGCAAATCCGAGGCATGCACCTGGTCCGCCTCGAGCCAAGGAATCCAACGATATAAGACACTTGAGCCTACGCCTCACGGTTGATGAGTTATGAGCCGTTTCGTACTTTTGACCGCTGTAGCGCCCCCGTCAGGCCGATCGGGGCGGGCCTTGGTGACGCTGTAGGCGGTGTGAGTACTATCAGCCCCCAAAGTTTCAAGTCTCTACGACTTACGGTTTGGTCTGCCCGATCAGTTTTATGTCTGAATGTTGCATCATGGGAAAATTAACAATAACAATAGGGTTTCAGCACTTCGTGCTTGAACCCCTAATAAGTGGCTAAAAAAGGGCCACAAAAAGGCCTCTAAAAAAAAAACTATAGGGTCTAGGCACTTGCCGCTTGCGCTGCTGCGTTCCAAAAACTTTATCAAGCCTTTTAACGTGTGCCTCGGAGAGGAAAAAGTATGTTTTTTGCCCTTTTAGCTCATTTATCATGGAAATGTGGTGAATTTTTTTTTTACCTTTTAAACTGTGACACCTCCACTGATGGCCCGATCTCCATAAAAGTTTGCACGCTTCTTTAGAATAATATGGCGCATGTGCTCAGCTAATTTGGTGAAGTGCTGCTCTTTTTTCCCCCATTTTTCAGTCATTTAAATGTCATTTTGCATAGGATAATACAGAGGCCTTCTCACCTTTATGACAGTTAAAGCGCCCCACCAATGGCCCGACGTCCGTGAAAGTTTCCAAGCTTCTTTAGGATCACGTGACGCATGCGCATGCCCGATTTTGTGAGGTTGTATGCAAATCAGACAGCAAGATGGCCGCTTTCAGCCATTTCATGGGATTTGCCATAGAAATGCATCATTTTGACACCCTTTTAACAGTTATAGCGCCACCAAGTGGCCAGTCGCCACGTCCTTTTTCACGCGACCACAGAATGAGCTCGTACATACGCGTGCTGAGTTTGGTGCAAAAATCGCGTTCCGTTCACGAGTTATAGCCAATTAAGCAAAATGGGCTCCTCCCACTTCAAACGTTTTGGCGGCCCTTAGGGACCGTGAGCCCAAATTTTCACTTTTTTTTGATAATTATTGACATTCGGACTCCAGAGAATCTTGCTGCACTGGTTTGGTTCCGGTCGGGCCAAAAACCTAGGACTAGTTCGCGAAAGTAGGTTTTGTGAAAAACCCCAAATACCCGAAAATTTTCCCAGGGTGACGAGCAAATCCGAGGCATGCACCTGGTCCGCCTCGAGCCAAGGAATCCAACGATATAAGACACTTGAGCCTACGCCTCACGGTTGATGAGTTATGAGCCGTTTCGTACTTTTGACCGCTGTAGCGCCCCCGTCAGGCCGATCGGGGCGGGCCTTGGTGACGCTGTAGGCGGTGTGAGTACTATCAGCCCCCAAAGTTTCAAGTCTCTACGACTTACGGTTTGGTCTGCCCGATCAGTTTTATGTCTGAATGTTGCATCATGGGAAAATTAACAATAACAATAGGGTTTCAGCACTTCGTGCTTGAACCCCTAATAAGTGGCTAAAAAAGGGCCACAAAAAGGCCTCTAAAAAAAAAACTATAGGGTCTAGGCACTTGCCGCTTGCGCTGCTGCGTTCCAAAAACTTTATCAAGCCTTTTAACGTGTGCCTCGGAGAGGAAAAAGTATGTTTTTTGCCCTTTTAGCTCATTTATCATGGAAATGTGGTGAATTTTTTTTTTACCTTTTAAACTGTGACACCTCCACTGATGGCCCGATCTCCATAAAAGTTTGCACGCTTCTTTAGAATAATATGGCGCATGTGCTCAGCTAATTTGGTGAAGTGCTGCTCTTTTTTCCCCCATTTTTCAGTCATTTAAATGTCATTTTGCATAGGATAATACAGAGGCCTTCTCACCTTTATGACAGTTAAAGCGCCCCACCAATGGCCCGACGTCCGTGAAAGTTTCCAAGCTTCTTTAGGATCACGTGACGCATGCGCATGCCCGATTTTGTGAGGTTGTATGCAAATCAGACAGCAAGATGGCCGCTTTCAGCCATTTCATGGGATTTGCCATAGAAATGCATCATTTTGACACCCTTTTAACAGTTATAGCGCCACCAAGTGGCCAGTCGCCACGTCCTTTTTCACGCGACCACAGAATGAGCTCGTACATACGCGTGCTGAGTTTGGTGCAAAAATCGCGTTCCGTTCACGAGTTATAGCCAATTAAGCAAAATGGGCTCCTCCCACTTCAAACGTTTTGGCGGCCCTTAGGGACCGTGAGCCCAAATTTTCACTTTTTTTTGATAATTATTGACATTCGGACTCCAGAGAATCTTGCTGCACTGGTTTGGTTCCGGTCGGGCCAAAAACCTAGGACTAGTTCGCGAAAGTAGGTTTTGTGAAAAACCCCAAATACCCGAAAATTTTCCCAGGGTGACGAGCAAATCCGAGGCATGCACCTGGTCCGCCTCGAGCCAAGGAATCCAACGATATAAGACACTTGAGCCTACGCCTCACGGTTGATGAGTTATGAGCCGTTTCGTACTTTTGACCGCTGTAGCGCCCCCGTCAGGCCGATCGGGGCGGGCCTTGGTGACGCTGTAGGCGGTGTGAGTACTATCAGCCCCCAAAGTTTCAAGTCTCTACGACTTACGGTTTGGTCTGCCCGATCAGTTTTATGTCTGAATGTTGCATCATGGGAAAATTAACAATAACAATAGGGTTTCAGCACTTCGTGCTTGAACCCCTAATAAGTGGCTAAAAAAGGGCCACAAAAAGGCCTCTAAAAAAAAAACTATAGGGTCTAGGCACTTGCCGCTTGCGCTGCTGCGTTCCAAAAACTTTATCAAGCCTTTTAACGTGTGCCTCGGAGAGGAAAAAGTATGTTTTTTGCCCTTTTAGCTCATTTATCATGGAAATGTGGTGAATTTTTTTTTTACCTTTTAAACTGTGACACCTCCACTGATGGCCCGATCTCCATAAAAGTTTGCACGCTTCTTTAGAATAATATGGCGCATGTGCTCAGCTAATTTGGTGAAGTGCTGCTCTTTTTTCCCCCATTTTTCAGTCATTTAAATGTCATTTTGCATAGGATAATACAGAGGCCTTCTCACCTTTATGACAGTTAAAGCGCCCCACCAATGGCCCGACGTCCGTGAAAGTTTCCAAGCTTCTTTAGGATCACGTGACGCATGCGCATGCCCGATTTTGTGAGGTTGTATGCAAATCAGACAGCAAGATGGCCGCTTTCAGCCATTTCATGGGATTTGCCATAGAAATGCATCATTTTGACACCCTTTTAACAGTTATAGCGCCACCAAGTGGCCAGTCGCCACGTCCTTTTTCACGCGACCACAGAATGAGCTCGTACATACGCGTGCTGAGTTTGGTGCAAAAATCGCGTTCCGTTCACGAGTTATAGCCAATTAAGCAAAATGGGCTCCTCCCACTTCAAACGTTTTGGCGGCCCTTAGGGACCGTGAGCCCAAATTTTCACTTTTTTTTGATAATTATTGACATTCGGACTCCAGAGAATCTTGCTGCACTGGTTTGGTTCCGGTCGGGCCAAAAACCTAGGACTAGTTCGCGAAAGTAGGTTTTGTGAAAAACCCCAAATACCCGAAAATTTTCCCAGGGTGACGAGCAAATCCGAGGCATGCACCTGGTCCGCCTCGAGCCAAGGAATCCAACGATATAAGACACTTGAGCCTACGCCTCACGGTTGATGAGTTATGAGCCGTTTCGTACTTTTGACCGCTGTAGCGCCCCCGTCAGGCCGATCGGGGCGGGCCTTGGTGACGCTGTAGGCGGTGTGAGTACTATCAGCCCCCAAAGTTTCAAGTCTCTACGACTTACGGTTTGGTCTGCCCGATCAGTTTTATGTCTGAATGTTGCATCATGGGAAAATTAACAATAACAATAGGGTTTCAGCACTTCGTGCTTGAACCCCTAATAAGTGGCTAAAAAAGGGCCACAAAAAGGCCTCTAAAAAAAAAACTATAGGGTCTAGGCACTTGCCGCTTGCGCTGCTGCGTTCCAAAAACTTTATCAAGCCTTTTAACGTGTGCCTCGGAGAGGAAAAAGTATGTTTTTTGCCCTTTTAGCTCATTTATCATGGAAATGTGGTGAATTTTTTTTTTACCTTTTAAACTGTGACACCTCCACTGATGGCCCGATCTCCATAAAAGTTTGCACGCTTCTTTAGAATAATATGGCGCATGTGCTCAGCTAATTTGGTGAAGTGCTGCTCTTTTTTCCCCCATTTTTCAGTCATTTAAATGTCATTTTGCATAGGATAATACAGAGGCCTTCTCACCTTTATGACAGTTAAAGCGCCCCACCAATGGCCCGACGTCCGTGAAAGTTTCCAAGCTTCTTTAGGATCACGTGACGCATGCGCATGCCCGATTTTGTGAGGTTGTATGCAAATCAGACAGCAAGATGGCCGCTTTCAGCCATTTCATGGGATTTGCCATAGAAATGCATCATTTTGACACCCTTTTAACAGTTATAGCGCCACCAAGTGGCCAGTCGCCACGTCCTTTTTCACGCGACCACAGAATGAGCTCGTACATACGCGTGCTGAGTTTGGTGCAAAAATCGCGTTCCGTTCACGAGTTATAGCCAATTAAGCAAAATGGGCTCCTCCCACTTCAAACGTTTTGGCGGCCCTTAGGGACCGTGAGCCCAAATTTTCACTTTTTTTTGATAATTATTGACATTCGGACTCCAGAGAATCTTGCTGCACTGGTTTGGTTCCGGTCGGGCCAAAAACCTAGGACTAGTTCGCGAAAGTAGGTTTTGTGAAAAACCCCAAATACCCGAAAATTTTCCCAGGGTGACGAGCAAATCCGAGGCATGCACCTGGTCCGCCTCGAGCCAAGGAATCCAACGATATAAGACACTTGAGCCTACGCCTCACGGTTGATGAGTTATGAGCCGTTTCGTACTTTTGACCGCTGTAGCGCCCCCGTCAGGCCGATCGGGGCGGGCCTTGGTGACGCTGTAGGCGGTGTGAGTACTATCAGCCCCCAAAGTTTCAAGTCTCTACGACTTACGGTTTGGTCTGCCCGATCAGTTTTATGTCTGAATGTTGCATCATGGGAAAATTAACAATAACAATAGGGTTTCAGCACTTCGTGCTTGAACCCCTAATAAGTGGCTAAAAAAGGGCCACAAAAAGGCCTCTAAAAAAAAAACTATAGGGTCTAGGCACTTGCCGCTTGCGCTGCTGCGTTCCAAAAACTTTATCAAGCCTTTTAACGTGTGCCTCGGAGAGGAAAAAGTATGTTTTTTGCCCTTTTAGCTCATTTATCATGGAAATGTGGTGAATTTTTTTTTTACCTTTTAAACTGTGACACCTCCACTGATGGCCCGATCTCCATAAAAGTTTGCACGCTTCTTTAGAATAATATGGCGCATGTGCTCAGCTAATTTGGTGAAGTGCTGCTCTTTTTTCCCCCATTTTTCAGTCATTTAAATGTCATTTTGCATAGGATAATACAGAGGCCTTCTCACCTTTATGACAGTTAAAGCGCCCCACCAATGGCCCGACGTCCGTGAAAGTTTCCAAGCTTCTTTAGGATCACGTGACGCATGCGCATGCCCGATTTTGTGAGGTTGTATGCAAATCAGACAGCAAGATGGCCGCTTTCAGCCATTTCATGGGATTTGCCATAGAAATGCATCATTTTGACACCCTTTTAACAGTTATAGCGCCACCAAGTGGCCAGTCGCCACGTCCTTTTTCACGCGACCACAGAATGAGCTCGTACATACGCGTGCTGAGTTTGGTGCAAAAATCGCGTTCCGTTCACGAGTTATAGCCAATTAAGCAAAATGGGCTCCTCCCACTTCAAACGTTTTGGCGGCCCTTAGGGACCGTGAGCCCAAATTTTCACTTTTTTTTGATAATTATTGACATTCGGACTCCAGAGAATCTTGCTGCACTGGTTTGGTTCCGGTCGGGCCAAAAACCTAGGACTAGTTCGCGAAAGTAGGTTTTGTGAAAAACCCCAAATACCCGAAAATTTTCCCAGGGTGACGAGCAAATCCGAGGCATGCACCTGGTCCGCCTCGAGCCAAGGAATCCAACGATATAAGACACTTGAGCCTACGCCTCACGGTTGATGAGTTATGAGCCGTTTCGTACTTTTGACCGCTGTAGCGCCCCCGTCAGGCCGATCGGGGCGGGCCTTGGTGACGCTGTAGGCGGTGTGAGTACTATCAGCCCCCAAAGTTTCAAGTCTCTACGACTTACGGTTTGGTCTGCCCGATCAGTTTTATGTCTGAATGTTGCATCATGGGAAAATTAACAATAACAATAGGGTTTCAGCACTTCGTGCTTGAACCCCTAATAAGTGGCTAAAAAAGGGCCACAAAAAGGCCTCTAAAAAAAAAACTATAGGGTCTAGGCACTTGCCGCTTGCGCTGCTGCGTTCCAAAAACTTTATCAAGCCTTTTAACGTGTGCCTCGGAGAGGAAAAAGTATGTTTTTTGCCCTTTTAGCTCATTTATCATGGAAATGTGGTGAATTTTTTTTTTACCTTTTAAACTGTGACACCTCCACTGATGGCCCGATCTCCATAAAAGTTTGCACGCTTCTTTAGAATAATATGGCGCATGTGCTCAGCTAATTTGGTGAAGTGCTGCTCTTTTTTCCCCCATTTTTCAGTCATTTAAATGTCATTTTGCATAGGATAATACAGAGGCCTTCTCACCTTTATGACAGTTAAAGCGCCCCACCAATGGCCCGACGTCCGTGAAAGTTTCCAAGCTTCTTTAGGATCACGTGACGCATGCGCATGCCCGATTTTGTGAGGTTGTATGCAAATCAGACAGCAAGATGGCCGCTTTCAGCCATTTCATGGGATTTGCCATAGAAATGCATCATTTTGACACCCTTTTAACAGTTATAGCGCCACCAAGTGGCCAGTCGCCACGTCCTTTTTCACGCGACCACAGAATGAGCTCGTACATACGCGTGCTGAGTTTGGTGCAAAAATCGCGTTCCGTTCACGAGTTATAGCCAATTAAGCAAAATGGGCTCCTCCCACTTCAAACGTTTTGGCGGCCCTTAGGGACCGTGAGCCCAAATTTTCACTTTTTTTTGATAATTATTGACATTCGGACTCCAGAGAATCTTGCTGCACTGGTTTGGTTCCGGTCGGGCCAAAAACCTAGGACTAGTTCGCGAAAGTAGGTTTTGTGAAAAACCCCAAATACCCGAAAATTTTCCCAGGGTGACGAGCAAATCCGAGGCATGCACCTGGTCCGCCTCGAGCCAAGGAATCCAACGATATAAGACACTTGAGCCTACGCCTCACGGTTGATGAGTTATGAGCCGTTTCGTACTTTTGACCGCTGTAGCGCCCCCGTCAGGCCGATCGGGGCGGGCCTTGGTGACGCTGTAGGCGGTGTGAGTACTATCAGCCCCCAAAGTTTCAAGTCTCTACGACTTACGGTTTGGTCTGCCCGATCAGTTTTATGTCTGAATGTTGCATCATGGGAAAATTAACAATAACAATAGGGTTTCAGCACTTCGTGCTTGAACCCCTAATAAGTGGCTAAAAAAGGGCCACAAAAAGGCCTCTAAAAAAAAAACTATAGGGTCTAGGCACTTGCCGCTTGCGCTGCTGCGTTCCAAAAACTTTATCAAGCCTTTTAACGTGTGCCTCGGAGAGGAAAAAGTATGTTTTTTGCCCTTTTAGCTCATTTATCATGGAAATGTGGTGAATTTTTTTTTTACCTTTTAAACTGTGACACCTCCACTGATGGCCCGATCTCCATAAAAGTTTGCACGCTTCTTTAGAATAATATGGCGCATGTGCTCAGCTAATTTGGTGAAGTGCTGCTCTTTTTTCCCCCATTTTTCAGTCATTTAAATGTCATTTTGCATAGGATAATACAGAGGCCTTCTCACCTTTATGACAGTTAAAGCGCCCCACCAATGGCCCGACGTCCGTGAAAGTTTCCAAGCTTCTTTAGGATCACGTGACGCATGCGCATGCCCGATTTTGTGAGGTTGTATGCAAATCAGACAGCAAGATGGCCGCTTTCAGCCATTTCATGGGATTTGCCATAGAAATGCATCATTTTGACACCCTTTTAACAGTTATAGCGCCACCAAGTGGCCAGTCGCCACGTCCTTTTTCACGCGACCACAGAATGAGCTCGTACATACGCGTGCTGAGTTTGGTGCAAAAATCGCGTTCCGTTCACGAGTTATAGCCAATTAAGCAAAATGGGCTCCTCCCACTTCAAACGTTTTGGCGGCCCTTAGGGACCGTGAGCCCAAATTTTCACTTTTTTTTTGATAATTATTGACATTCGGACTCCAGAGAATCTTGCTGCACTGGTTTGGTTCCGGTCGGGCCAAAAACCTAGGACTAGTTCGCGAAAGTAGGTTTTGTGAAAAACCCCAAATACCCGAAAATTTTCCCAGGGTGACGAGCAAATCCGAGGCATGCACCTGGTCCGCCTCGAGCCAAGGAATCCAACGATATAAGACACTTGAGCCTACGCCTCACGGTTGATGAGTTATGAGCCGTTTCGTACTTTTGACCGCTGTAGCGCCCCCGTCAGGCCGATCGGGGCGGGCCTTGGTGACGCTGTAGGCGGTGTGAGTACTATCAGCCCCCAAAGTTTCAAGTCTCTACGACTTACGGTTTGGTCTGCCCGATCAGTTTTATGTCTGAATGTTGCATCATGGGAAAATTAACAATAACAATAGGGTTTCAGCACTTCGTGCTTGAACCCCTAATAAGTGGCTAAAAAAGGGCCACAAAAAGGCCTCTAAAAAAAAAACTATAGGGTCTAGGCACTTGCCGCTTGCGCTGCTGCGTTCCAAAAACTTTATCAAGCCTTTTAACGTGTGCCTCGGAGAGGAAAAAGTATGTTTTTTGCCCTTTTAGCTCATTTATCATGGAAATGTGGTGAATTTTTTTTTTACCTTTTAAACTGTGACACCTCCACTGATGGCCCGATCTCCATAAAAGTTTGCACGCTTCTTTAGAATAATATGGCGCATGTGCTCAGCTAATTTGGTGAAGTGCTGCTCTTTTTTCCCCCATTTTTCAGTCATTTAAATGTCATTTTGCATAGGATAATACAGAGGCCTTCTCACCTTTATGACAGTTAAAGCGCCCCACCAATGGCCCGACGTCCGTGAAAGTTTCCAAGCTTCTTTAGGATCACGTGACGCATGCGCATGCCCGATTTTGTGAGGTTGTATGCAAATCAGACAGCAAGATGGCCGCTTTCAGCCATTTCATGGGATTTGCCATAGAAATGCATCATTTTGACACCCTTTTAACAGTTATAGCGCCACCAAGTGGCCAGTCGCCACGTCCTTTTTCACGCGACCACAGAATGAGCTCGTACATACGCGTGCTGAGTTTGGTGCAAAAATCGCGTTCCGTTCACGAGTTATAGCCAATTAAGCAAAATGGGCTCCTCCCACTTCAAACGTTTTGGCGGCCCTTAGGGACCGTGAGCCCAAATTTTCACCTTTTTTTTGATAATTATTGACATTCGGACTCCAGAGAATCTTGCTGCACTGGTTTGGTTCCGGTCGGGCCAAAAACCTAGGACTAGTTCGCGAAAGTAGGTTTTGTGAAAAACCCCAAATACCCGAAAATTTTCCCAGGGTGACGAGCAAATCCGAGGCATGCACCTGGTCCGCCTCGAGCCAAGGAATCCAACGATATAAGACACTTGAGCCTACGCCTCACGGTTGATGAGTTATGAGCCGTTTCGTACTTTTGACCGCTGTAGCGCCCCCGTCAGGCCGATCGGGGCGGGCCTTGGTGACGCTGTAGGCGGTGTGAGTACTATCAGCCCCCAAAGTTTCAAGTCTCTACGACTTACGGTTTGGTCTGCCCGATCAGTTTTATGTCTGAATGTTGCATCATGGGAAAATTAACAATAACAATAGGGTTTCAGCACTTCGTGCTTGAACCCCTAATAAGTGGCTAAAAAAGGGCCACAAAAAGGCCTCTAAAAAAAAAACTATAGGGTCTAGGCACTTGCCGCTTGCGCTGCTGCGTTCCAAAAACTTTATCAAGCCTTTTAACGTGTGCCTCGGAGAGGAAAAAGTATGTTTTTTGCCCTTTTAGCTCATTTATCATGGAAATGTGGTGAATTTTTTTTTTACCTTTTAAACTGTGACACCTCCACTGATGGCCCGATCTCCATAAAAGTTTGCACGCTTCTTTAGAATAATATGGCGCATGTGCTCAGCTAATTTGGTGAAGTGCTGCTCTTTTTTCCCCCATTTTTCAGTCATTTAAATGTCATTTTGCATAGGATAATACAGAGGCCTTCTCACCTTTATGACAGTTAAAGCGCCCCACCAATGGCCCGACGTCCGTGAAAGTTTCCAAGCTTCTTTAGGATCACGTGACGCATGCGCATGCCCGATTTTGTGAGGTTGTATGCAAATCAGACAGCAAGATGGCCGCTTTCAGCCATTTCATGGGATTTGCCATAGAAATGCATCATTTTGACACCCTTTTAACAGTTATAGCGCCACCAAGTGGCCAGTCGCCACGTCCTTTTTCACGCGACCACAGAATGAGCTCGTACATACGCGTGCTGAGTTTGGTGCAAAAATCGCGTTCCGTTCACGAGTTATAGCCAATTAAGCAAAATGGGCTCCTCCCACTTCAAACGTTTTGGCGGCCCTTAGGGACCGTGAGCCCAAATTTTCACCTTTTTTTTGATAATTATTGACATTCGGACTCCAGAGAATCTTGCTGCACTGGTTTGGTTCCGGTCGGGCCAAAAACCTAGGACTAGTTCGCGAAAGTAGGTTTTGTGAAAAACCCCAAATACCCGAAAATTTTCCCAGGGTGACGAGCAAATCCGAGGCATGCACCTGGTCCGCCTCGAGCCAAGGAATCCAACGATATAAGACACTTGAGCCTACGCCTCACGGTTGATGAGTTATGAGCCGTTTCGTACTTTTGACCGCTGTAGCGCCCCCGTCAGGCCGATCGGGGCGGGCCTTGGTGACGCTGTAGGCGGTGTGAGTACTATCAGCCCCCAAAGTTTCAAGTCTCTACGACTTACGGTTTGGTCTGCCCGATCAGTTTTATGTCTGAATGTTGCATCATGGGAAAATTAACAATAACAATAGGGTTTCAGCACTTCGTGCTTGAACCCCTAATAAGTGGCTAAAAAAGGGCCACAAAAAGGCCTCTAAAAAAAAAACTATAGGGTCTAGGCACTTGCCGCTTGCGCTGCTGCGTTCCAAAAACTTTATCAAGCCTTTTAACGTGTGCCTCGGAGAGGAAAAAGTATGTTTTTTGCCCTTTTAGCTCATTTATCATGGAAATGTGGTGAATTTTTTTTTTACCTTTTAAACTGTGACACCTCCACTGATGGCCCGATCTCCATAAAAGTTTGCACGCTTCTTTAGAATAATATGGCGCATGTGCTCAGCTAATTTGGTGAAGTGCTGCTCTTTTTTCCCCCATTTTTCAGTCATTTAAATGTCATTTTGCATAGGATAATACAGAGGCCTTCTCACCTTTATGACAGTTAAAGCGCCCCACCAATGGCCCGACGTCCGTGAAAGTTTCCAAGCTTCTTTAGGATCACGTGACGCATGCGCATGCCCGATTTTGTGAGGTTGTATGCAAATCAGACAGCAAGATGGCCGCTTTCAGCCATTTCATGGGATTTGCCATAGAAATGCATCATTTTGACACCCTTTTAACAGTTATAGCGCCACCAAGTGGCCAGTCGCCACGTCCTTTTTCACGCGACCACAGAATGAGCTCGTACATACGCGTGCTGAGTTTGGTGCAAAAATCGCGTTCCGTTCACGAGTTATAGCCAATTAAGCAAAATGGGCTCCTCCCACTTCAAACGTTTTGGCGGCCCTTAGGGACCGTGAGCCCAAATTTTCACCTTTTTTTTGATAATTATTGACATTCGGACTCCAGAGAATCTTGCTGCACTGGTTTGGTTCCGGTCGGGCCAAAAACCTAGGACTAGTTCGCGAAAGTAGGTTTTGTGAAAAACCCCAAATACCCGAAAATTTTCCCAGGGTGACGAGCAAATCCGAGGCATGCACCTGGTCCGCCTCGAGCCAAGGAATCCAACGATATAAGACACTTGAGCCTACGCCTCACGGTTGATGAGTTATGAGCCGTTTCGTACTTTTGACCGCTGTAGCGCCCCCGTCAGGCCGATCGGGGCGGGCCTTGGTGACGCTGTAGGCGGTGTGAGTACTATCAGCCCCCAAAGTTTCAAGTCTCTACGACTTACGGTTTGGTCTGCCCGATCAGTTTTATGTCTGAATGTTGCATCATGGGAAAATTAACAATAACAATAGGGTTTCAGCACTTCGTGCTTGAACCCCTAATAAGTGGCTAAAAAAGGGCCACAAAAAGGCCTCTAAAAAAAAAACTATAGGGTCTAGGCACTTGCCGCTTGCGCTGCTGCGTTCCAAAAACTTTATCAAGCCTTTTAACGTGTGCCTCGGAGAGGAAAAAGTATGTTTTTTGCCCTTTTAGCTCATTTATCATGGAAATGTGGTGAATTTTTTTTTTACCTTTTAAACTGTGACACCTCCACTGATGGCCCGATCTCCATAAAAGTTTGCACGCTTCTTTAGAATAATATGGCGCATGTGCTCAGCTAATTTGGTGAAGTGCTGCTCTTTTTTCCCCCATTTTTCAGTCATTTAAATGTCATTTTGCATAGGATAATACAGAGGCCTTCTCACCTTTATGACAGTTAAAGCGCCCCACCAATGGCCCGACGTCCGTGAAAGTTTCCAAGCTTCTTTAGGATCACGTGACGCATGCGCATGCCCGATTTTGTGAGGTTGTATGCAAATCAGACAGCAAGATGGCCGCTTTCAGCCATTTCATGGGATTTGCCATAGAAATGCATCATTTTGACACCCTTTTAACAGTTATAGCGCCACCAAGTGGCCAGTCGCCACGTCCTTTTTCACGCGACCACAGAATGAGCTCGTACATACGCGTGCTGAGTTTGGTGCAAAAATCGCGTTCCGTTCACGAGTTATAGCCAATTAAGCAAAATGGGCTCCTCCCACTTCAAACGTTTTGGCGGCCCTTAGGGACCGTGAGCCCAAATTTTCACCTTTTTTTTGATAATTATTGACATTCGGACTCCAGAGAATCTTGCTGCACTGGTTTGGTTCCGGTCGGGCCAAAAACCTAGGACTAGTTCGCGAAAGTAGGTTTTGTGAAAAACCCCAAATACCCGAAAATTTTCCCAGGGTGACGAGCAAATCCGAGGCATGCACCTGGTCCGCCTCGAGCCAAGGAATCCAACGATATAAGACACTTGAGCCTACGCCTCACGGTTGATGAGTTATGAGCCGTTTCGTACTTTTGACCGCTGTAGCGCCCCCGTCAGGCCGATCGGGGCGGGCCTTGGTGACGCTGTAGGCGGTGTGAGTACTATCAGCCCCCAAAGTTTCAAGTCTCTACGACTTACGGTTTGGTCTGCCCGATCAGTTTTATGTCTGAATGTTGCATCATGGGAAAATTAACAATAACAATAGGGTTTCAGCACTTCGTGCTTGAACCCCTAATAAGTGGCTAAAAAAGGGCCACAAAAAGGCCTCTAAAAAAAAAACTATAGGGTCTAGGCACTTGCCGCTTGCGCTGCTGCGTTCCAAAAACTTTATCAAGCCTTTTAACGTGTGCCTCGGAGAGGAAAAAGTATGTTTTTTGCCCTTTTAGCTCATTTATCATGGAAATGTGGTGAATTTTTTTTTTACCTTTTAAACTGTGACACCTCCACTGATGGCCCGATCTCCATAAAAGTTTGCACGCTTCTTTAGAATAATATGGCGCATGTGCTCAGCTAATTTGGTGAAGTGCTGCTCTTTTTTCCCCCATTTTTCAGTCATTTAAATGTCATTTTGCATAGGATAATACAGAGGCCTTCTCACCTTTATGACAGTTAAAGCGCCCCACCAATGGCCCGACGTCCGTGAAAGTTTCCAAGCTTCTTTAGGATCACGTGACGCATGCGCATGCCCGATTTTGTGAGGTTGTATGCAAATCAGACAGCAAGATGGCCGCTTTCAGCCATTTCATGGGATTTGCCATAGAAATGCATCATTTTGACACCCTTTTAACAGTTATAGCGCCACCAAGTGGCCAGTCGCCACGTCCTTTTTCACGCGACCACAGAATGAGCTCGTACATACGCGTGCTGAGTTTGGTGCAAAAATCGCGTTCCGTTCACGAGTTATAGCCAATTAAGCAAAATGGGCTCCTCCCACTTCAAACGTTTTGGCGGCCCTTAGGGACCGTGAGCCCAAATTTTCACCTTTTTTTTGATAATTATTGACATTCGGACTCCAGAGAATCTTGCTGCACTGGTTTGGTTCCGGTCGGGCCAAAAACCTAGGACTAGTTCGCGAAAGTAGGTTTTGTGAAAAACCCCAAATACCCGAAAATTTTCCCAGGGTGACGAGCAAATCCGAGGCATGCACCTGGTCCGCCTCGAGCCAAGGAATCCAACGATATAAGACACTTGAGCCTACGCCTCACGGTTGATGAGTTATGAGCCGTTTCGTACTTTTGACCGCTGTAGCGCCCCCGTCAGGCCGATCGGGGCGGGCCTTGGTGACGCTGTAGGCGGTGTGAGTACTATCAGCCCCCAAAGTTTCAAGTCTCTACGACTTACGGTTTGGTCTGCCCGATCAGTTTTATGTCTGAATGTTGCATCATGGGAAAATTAACAATAACAATAGGGTTTCAGCACTTCGTGCTTGAACCCCTAATAAAAATCAGTACAATTACAATAGGGTTTCAGCACTTCGTGCTTGAACCCCTAATAAAGAAAACAAATGTTACACTCTCTCTTTCCATTTATTTGTTAGTAAGTTCATTTTGTAATGCTGTTTTAGCAAGTTTTATTACAAAACACTTAATTCCCAGGGATTTACAGTAGTTAGATTGTCAGATGTAAAGTGTTTAATATGTGGCATGGAGTAATTAATATTTTTAAAGGGTGTTGTGTGTGCACTTATTGTGTGGCAGATTCCAGATGGTTTTTTTGGGGTTTTTTTTTGAAAAGCAAATTGCAGGTATATCTGAAACATATGAGTGCCACCCTGAAGAGAAATACCCACACACTCCAGACACCTTTAAAATGTATTTGCTTTATTTTTGTATATTATTTAACTTTTAAATGGATACAGAATACAAAAGTTTAAAACAAAATCACAAAACTTTGGCACAAAGTAGTATAATAGAGCTTAAAGCACCACCAAAAGCAAAAGTTTTAAAACTTTTTTTATTAAAGGGGTCATATAATGGTACATGCACTTTTACAAGTTGATTGCACTGAAATGTCTGTTGGCAGTGCCTGTACACAACCATCATAAAATGATAAAAATCCATCCAGTGGTTTTGTTTTAATCTCCTTATATGTTTGACCATCTCTGAAATCAAGCCGTTCGATATTGTGACGTCATAAGATCGTACGCCCCTCCCGCTATTGTGATTGACAGCCGTGTTTCAACACAAGACCCGCCCTGAGCAAGCTGTGACAGCCGTCGTCATAGTAGTCCGCCATTGTTGATATGCTGGAGTAGAATGGCGTCTAAGCGATTGTGGTGTTCTGTTCTTAGATGTAATAAGGAACACAGCAGTCATTTGGATGTTCCTAAATCCGAGCCGTTGAAGAAGCAGTGGCTGAGTTTTGTTTTTGAAGCAATATGCCCAAAGGATTGACGAGGGGATTCCCTCACGGGGATTCCCCACGATAGTCTGTGCTTTCATGTTTGCGCGAATCATTTCACACCAGACAGCTTCACAAACGAGAAAAAACGGATCGGTACCAACGTGTTCCTGCTGAACCTCCAGAAGATGTGAGTGTAATGTTTTATTAACCTTTATATTAGTATTTATATTAATCTTTGCGAAATTTGCAAACCTTGCTGCAGGCTTCACGATGAATGCGTCTAAGGTTTACACTCAGGGTACATTACGGCATGTTTTCTATGTACGACGTTCTCAATATAATTCATAATCCCACGTTTATAACGAATAACACGTGGTTATTGTGTTAGATACGGTCAGAGAATGTCTAATACGGTGTACCCACAGAACAGAGGGGTGGGGTGAGCAAAGCTCATTATCATTTAAAGACACATGCACTGAAACGGCGTGCTGAAAACAGAGCTGTTTTTGACCAGGTAAAATTAGTGTTTCTTACAATACTAATGAGAATTTTTGATTAAAGTATATTACAAACTTTTAATTTAGACCCTAAAGAATCATATTAGCTTGTACAAAAATGGCATTATATGACCCCTTTAAAGTGTCATCTTGAGGGAAGAAAATGAACGTCAGCAGCTTCAGTAAGGTGACCTTCACAGGTTTCTAAAATATCTAAAGGGACTTTCTTACTAACAATCTCATTTGTTGGGCATCACTTTAAAATAATTTAAAATCTGTTTCTTTAAAAGCATGTGTACATGATGAGGACTTTACACCTTGGGTAATTTTTGAATTTCCACTTTTCCAATTTAAAGTAAATAATTTGTAAAAAATTAAGCTCAAATATGTGATATGTAGCTAGAACACCAGCACCTCGATGGCCTTTTTTTCCACCCATGGTCGCAATCAGTGACTGGATGGACTACCGTGAGAGTCGGAGGTTGGGGTGGAGGTCAGCTCCATCTTTAAAATATAGATGAAGAATTGGCGCAGTAGGTTGTAGGGCTCACAATCTGTAAACGTGTTCATAGTTTATTTTAGAATACAATTTGAATCGACAAGACACTTGTTTTCGGTGTTGGATTATTTATAAATATAATATGTATGTATGTATTATATGTATATGATCCATTTCTTATGTATGTGTGTGTGTGTGTATATATATATATATATATATATATATACACACACACACACACACACACACACATACATACATATATATATATGAATACTTAAGATGTAAAAGCCTCTAAGTGCCATCTGGAATTTTCTTCTAGTTTGATTATTTTTATCAAGCTTGTATGTTTATGTTCAGTTATTTCACTTTAATGGCAATGAAAAGGACCTATTAATTGTCATTAAAGTGAAATTACTGAACCTAAATAATACAAGCTTGATAAAAATGCTCATTTTAGAAGAATTTTTTTCTTTTACGTCTGAAGTCTTCATATATACACGTATGAATGAATGTGTGTGTATTGTATCTGACCTCAGTGTGTTACCCTACAGTTCACTGTGTGTGTGTGTATATATATATATATATATATATATATATACACACACACACTGTGATATTGCCATCCATGAATGAATCGACAGAGATAAACACACGCATACTATTGATTCATTCATGTTTATTCATTGATGGTAATATCACAAGCAAATAAATTACTTTTTCCTTACCAAAAATCAACCTCTGTCATTGTTCACAGGTGTGTGTGTGTGTGCGAGCAACTGACCGACGACTCTGAATTGTGAGCACGAACGACGTAAAAACGCAGACGAAAGCGGAGAGAAGAACTAAAAACATTAGTCTGGAGCAGTCAGTGGAACGGGCTCTTTAAATTTTCGCGCTGATGTGACCGCGCATGTTACGTGACAATACCAACATGGCGCATGTAGTACGTCCGGACTCCATTCATACTACCCGTATTCATACTATATAGAACGTACTTTTTTAACGGTCGCGAAGTACGTTCTAATTTAAATGTAGTACCTACTCACAAAGTACACGATTTCGGACGCAGCCATAGAGTAGAGTATGGGTAGAGGTCGAGTAAGTAAATGTACCTGCATTTACAGTAGATTTAGCATTTTCCTTCAGGTCAGTCCTATATTCATAATAAAACATCGTTTGAATGTCCGCTGCGATATCTTGTCCTTTTAACAGTCAAAGGGTTTTCTCGTTCCTCTAGTCATTTATCAGTCGAGTCTTGCTTTTCCGTGATCACAAGTTTCAGTCCTTTCAATATAAAGTCTTCTCTACTGACTGACTCACTCATAAAGACAGTGTTTGCCGCCATCTAATGGAGAAATAATGCAACTTCTGTTGCTCTTCATGGTCAGGGACTATTTGTTCCAGCGGAAGGAAGGCTTTTACTGATTTTACTACATAGATACATATTTTTCGGCTTTAATATTTGTATTGTGTGGAAACCGGTTTATAGTCAAGTCAAGTCATCTTCATTTATACAGCGCTTTTAACAGTGTAGATTGTTCCAAAGCAGCTTTACAGTGATAATAGGAGATTACAGTAACAGAGATTGTTCTGGCTTTACAGCAGCTCTAGAATAAAGTTATTGTCCAGATAAAGTTAGTTTGACTGATTCACTTCCGTCGCAACGATCATTAGTTATTAACTTAGGGGCCGCAAACACACACCGTTCTCACAGAAAACTCTTCAGTTCTTTCTGCGCAAACTTCAAAAACGCGAACCCGTGAGAACGCTGATGGCGCACACATGTGTGTTACGAGTTCAGTCTATAGGTGTGTGTGTTTGAGTATATGTGCGCAGGCGTGTAGTCCTTCCCTACAAACCAACCCTCAACACACTACTGTCTGGCCTTAACATTTAGCCACGCGACCCAGAATTATCCCGACAACGCTTTATCTGTAGAGAGGGAAAGGAAAAGCAATATAAAAGCAGTAAGGTCCTCGAGGCTAGAGCTGAATGGTGAATAAGTGACGGCTGACTCGCTTCACATCGAGCCTAACAACGCCCTTCAGCCGTGACTTATTCACCATACAGCACAGCCTCCAGGACCTTATCGCTTACATACACATTTTGCTTAATAAATTAAGATTTAGTGTAAAGCACCATTAGTCCAGTATAACTGTAACTCTGTCAGAATAATCTACTGTCATTTGTTACGCTGTTTTTAGTCTGTTCTCACTTCTGTATTGTTTCAAAGCAAAGATTTGTCAGATTTCAGTATATGAAACAATTTTATAGCCACAAAGTTTCAAATGCTTCAGTTTAATGCTCTTTCTACTGATACACATAACAAGCCGTTCACTAATAGTGTTTCTGAATCTTTCTTCAGATGGAGGAACACCAGAAGGTGCAGTGCTATAAATCAGGGGTCCCCAACCCCCGGGCCGCGGGACATTTGGTACCAGGCTGCACAGAAAGAATTTAATAACTTACCGTATTTTTCAGACTATAAGGCGCATCAGTCAAAAAATGCGCCATGAAGAAGAAAACACATATATAGCCTAAGTCGCACTGGACTATAAGTCACATTTATGTAGAAATGTATTTCACACAAAAAACCCCCAATGTTACAGACGGGACAGTTCTCGGTTACGGACGCGAGCGCTCTGAAAGCGGCACTAAAAGACTGCTTTAAAACTTTCACTGAGACCTCAAGCAGAAAGCACAAAGCCTGTCTTTAAAGTGAATTTAGTTTTGTATGCTTTTAGATGCTTTATTGGCAGCGCCACCCTCACGTTACATGAACGCGTCACCACCGAAAACATGGAGATTTTTTTCTTTTGGGGGCATTTTGTTTGTGTTCAGGCGTTCTCAGTTGTCTTTAGGCACGATGTTACGAGAACGCTGCTAATAAAGTTGTGAGTAGGCCTACACATTGGATTCACGTTTATTATTATATTTAAAAAATACCCCCGTTTTTATGCCGGTCGTATCATTTTATTTTGTTGTATTTATCCGCCACACCTTAAAGGCCGGCCCGTGAAAATACTGTCTGATATTAAACCGGTCCGTGGCACAAAACAGGTTGGGGACCGCTGCTATAAATGATGAGACTCGAGTCCAGTTGCCTTAAAATAATCTAAACAGTAAACTTTAATCTCACTGTAACTGCTGTACAGTATAATGATACTCACTGTAGTTTCTCCAGCTTGAATTGTGGGTTCATCAGTAGATCACTGAGGTTTATCACTCCAGACTCTCCTAGTTTATTCACACTCAGGTCCAGCTCTCTCAGGTGTGATGGGTTTGATCTCAGAGCTGAAGTCAGAGCAGAACAACCTTCATCTGTCATATGACACCAGCTTAACCTACATTAGCAGAGAGAGAGAGAAAGAGAGAGAGAGAGAGAGAGAGAGAGAGACCTTTAACACACCTTCATTTATAATTACTCTGTATAGACATACCTCAAACAATATTTAACCGTAACACATCCTTTATATTTACAAAAAAAGAAAAACCCAAACCTTTGTACAATTTCATTATTTAGATAAAAAACATTTAAAGGTCCCGTTCTTCGTGATCCCATGTTTCTAACTTTAGTTAGTGTGTAATGTTGTTGTTAGAGTATAAATAATATCTGTAAAATTATAAAGCTCAAAGTTCAATGCCAAGCGAGATATTTTATTTAACAGAAGTCGCCTTTCAAAGCCTACAGAGAACGGCCGGTTTGGACTACATCCCTCTACTTCCTGCTTTAATGACGTCACTAGAGCAGTTTCTTGACTAACCTCCGCCCACAGGAATACACAAAACGCTCCCACAGAGAAGAGGAAGAGTTGCGTTTGTAGAGTGTGTTTGTCGCCATGTCGTCGAGACGCTGTTATTTTCATCCCGGAGTCAAATCACCTTTGTTTGGCCTTCCCTGAGCGCACGCATCTCCACGTTATGGTAAGAGGCGTGACCTTTCAGGGCAACGTGCGCTAAGCTGCTGTCCAATCACAACACAGGAACCGCTGGCACAATCAGAACTCGTTACGTATTTCTGAAGGAGGGACTTCATAGAACAAGGAAGTCATCAGCCCGTTCTTATGCTGCATTCACACCAAATTCGCGCCTGCCGCGTCTAGTTATACGCTTGACCACTTTGTGTTCATTCGCGCGTCAAGAGCGAAATCGACGCGCGTAAAAACAAAAGTTTGAAGCGAAATTTACGCGCGTCAGAGCCGAAAGTTTCAAATTCTGTGGGCGGCCATCTTTTTTAGATGTTTATCGAGCATTATCATTATTCGAGAGAGTCACCGCTTGTAAATGCTCTGGAGAGCAGAAACAGCTGCGTATGGGACATCGTCGCTGTACTCGGGTCCACCAGACCCTCCGGAGGGTTTCAGGAGTTTCACAAAACCTTGCTCCAGGAGCTAGGTTTGGTGGACCTAACGGTGAGGACGCTGACGAGGACAGCGTAGGCCGTATAAGCCTCGGCCTCGAGTGGTCGCTGCCTGACGAGCCCGCGCTGTACAGCCCGGCGTGAGGTCCACCCTCGCCCGCACCTAATCTGTCATTTATTTTTGTTTTGATAATAAATGGAGCCAGCCTCCAAAAGTGAAACCTGTCCTGTGATTTTTAAAAAAAGTTTTTATACACTAAATTGTGTTTGTTGTCTTTACATTAGATTAATAATGTTTCATATAATCTAGAATAGATATGGAATAAATAGCATTCAATACAAAATGAGTATCTCTCATATATTGAAATCGAGTTTTTATGTGAAAGATTTGCTTTGTTGTGCATTTTAGTCATATTACAAAATAATTGATTGAGGCCAAACATAACATTATAAACTGTCACTTCACCATGTGACAGCAGCAAGCCGGCTCCTGATTGGTTAACGCGGCGCGAATTGACGCAGAAGTTCAGATTATTCAACTCGCGCGGCAGACGCAAATTCGCGTCAAATGCGTGAATGCACAAAAAGCACTAATAAAATCATTCGAACTTGACGCGCGAATGAGGCGAATTCGCGTCTACCGCGCCGCGCTAAACGCCTCATTCGCGCCGCAAGACCTCCAGACGCATTGACTTAACATTGAAATCACTCGCGCCAGACGCATATTCGCGTTTGGTGTGAACGCAGCATTAGGACAGTGAAAACAGCCCTATACAGATCAGTAAATTGTGTGAAAAATACTATTTTTTTACACGCGAAACATGAACACGTTATATTGCACACCGTAAACACAATCAAAGCTTCAAAAACACACGAAAAACGGGACCTTTAATTCATTTGAAAAGATAATAATGAATAAATAAAAAATCTCATACACACATCTATTTTCTCAAATGTACATACACATATATATCCACTCAAAAACACTCATAAATTTATCAAATTATTAAATCAAATGTTACAATCCTCATTTAAACTTTTTTTAAAACCTTCCGTGTCAAAGATCTCAGACGGCCCCAGATTACTGCTGTTCAACATTCATTACTCGTTAAAACATCACACTCTTGATCTGGACAAACTGAGCAACTAAACACGTCTCTTCATCTGAAACAAGAAGCTAATAAATGCATGATTTCGAGTATATGTGGTTTGTGTGTGATGTTCGTGTGATGTGGGTTATTTTCATATGAATAAAGCATGTTTACAGCAGACCCGGCGCCAGACACAACTTCACGGACGGGCATTACAGTTTCTTCAGGGGGGCTCAAATGAGATCAAACTAATTGCATAATAACATTAAACGATAATGATCGATTATGAATATGATACAATGATAATGATCAATAGTAATCTACATAATGTACTGACGCTAACAAGGTTGTGCTGTTTAGGCTCTCGCAGCCTCTCGAGTTTTCAACGCTCTCCTTCCACATCCTGAACTTGTTCGTTAGGGCCTTTTCAATGCCAACTTAACTACATTGGCCTTGTGTCGATGAAGCATGCTAAGGCGATGCTCTGGAAGGACGTTCTTTAGGTGGAAAAACCGTCCTCACTCCACAAATAAGTGAATTTATCACTCTAGATTAATATATAGGATCAATATAGAAACAATAGAAAACTTTTAAATCAAACATTTAAATGGACTGATTTCACATTTTCATCACCAGAAAATCTTGTACATGAATCAAATTTATTTAAAGTAATTTTAAAGTGTAATTTACACTCAAATATGAAAGGGTTAGTTCCAGTCCTTGGTTCTGATTGGTCAATATCTGTGTGTTATTCACGATAAAACACGGCTATGGCCGCTTCACCCAACGGTTCTGTGTATCACTACACAACACCCCTAGCAACCACTCTTAGCAACGCAACACATGTTTGATCTCACTGATATTGCTCACTGAAGCTTATAGAGTAGAGTATGGTGAGAGGTCGAGTAAGTAAATGTACCTGCATTTACAGTAGATTTAGCATTTTCCTTCAGGTCAGTCCTATATTCATAATAAAACATCGTTTGAATGTCCGCTGCGATATCTTGTCCTTTTAACAGTCAAAGGGTTTTCTCGTTCCTCTAGTCATTTATCAGTCGAGTCTTGCTTTTCCGTGATCACAAGTTTCAGTCCTTTCAATATAAAGTCTTCTCTACTGACTGACTCACTCATAAAGACAGTGTTTGCCGCCATCTAATGGAGAAATAATGCAACTTCTGTTGCTCTTCACGGTCAGGGACTATTTGTTCCAGCGGAAGGAAGGCTTTTACTGATTTTACTACATAGATACATATTTTTCGGCTTTAATATTTGTATTGTGTGGAAACCGTTTTATAGTCAAGTCAAGTCATCTTCATTTATACAGCGCTTTTAACAGTGTAGATTGTTCCAAAGCAGCTTTACAGTGATAATAGGAGATTACAGTAACAGAGATTGTTCTGGCTTTACAGCAGCTCTAGAATAAAGTTATTGTCCAGCTAAAGTTAGTTTGACTGATTCACTTCCGTCGCAACGATCATTAGTTATTAACTTAGGGGCCGCAAACACACACCGTTCTCACAGAAAACTCTTCAGTTCTTTCTGCGCAAACTTCAAAAACGCGAACCCGTGAGAACGCTGATGGCGCACACATGTGTGTTACGAGTTCAGTCTATAGGTGTGTGTGTTTGAGTATATGTGCGCAGGCGTGTAGTCCTTCCCTACAAACCAACCCTCAACACACTACTGTCTGGCCTTAACATTTAGCCACGCGACCCAGAATTATCCCGACAACGCTTTATCTGTAGAGAGGGAAAGGAAAAGCAATATAAAAGCAGTAAGGTCCTCGAGGCTGTGCTGTATGGTGAATAAGTGACGGCTGACTCGCTTCACATCGAGCCGAACATCGCCCTTCAGCCGTGACTTATTCACCATACAGCACAGCCTCCAGGACCTTATCGCTTACATACCTTATCAAGGACAAGCGAGCAGCATACAAGAGGCATGACAGGAGCGCGCAAGTGTGTTTTTCTAGAATACTCTGTTCTCCTGCTTTTTCAGTGCTGCATTTTAGTCAAGGTAAGCCCATCTTCTCCTCGTGTGAAGACCGACTCGGGTAAAGACCATCGACTCTACCTGCGCGACTCCACCGAGCAAGGACACCAGAAAGGCACTTAAATATCTCCTTTTCCCTTTCCACTTATCTTATCTTTCTCCCTAATCAGCATGTGCTTTCAACACATTCCTGTTATCTCTCGACAACGCCCTTTCAACACGCGCACAAGGCAGCGCGATACTGCTAATCTGC
The DNA here is from genome assembly GCA_021464565.1 of Rutilus rutilus. Taxonomy (NCBI): domain Eukaryota; kingdom Metazoa; phylum Chordata; class Actinopteri; order Cypriniformes; family Leuciscidae; genus Rutilus; species Rutilus rutilus. The sequence goes on from JAJAQA010000011.1 coordinate 1,867,020, forward strand.
GTCCCATTCTCTCATCCTCACACACTCCTCTCTTTCTTTCCGTGGGTCTATGGAATTGTCAGTCAGCAGTCAACAAAGCTGACTTCATTCCAGCCTTTGCATCTCATTCTACTCTCAGTATCCTGGGCTTGACTGAGACCTGGATTCGTCCAGAAGACTCAGCAACCCCCGCTGCTCTCTCTAGCAATTTCTCCTTTTCTCACTCCCCTCGCCAGTCTGGGAGGGGTGGCGGGACAGGGCTTCTCGTCTCCAACAAGTGGAAATACTCAACGCTCTCTTCTCTATGCAACAACAACTCATTTGAATATCATGCTATCACACTTACAACTCCCAGTAAGATCCACATTGTAGTCATTTATCGCCCCCCCAGGTCAGCTGGGTAACTTCGTAGAGGAGCTGGATGTGCTGCTGTCCTCTTTCCCTGAGGACGGCACCCCACTTCTAGTCTTCGGTGACTTCAACATTCATCTCGAAAAACCACATGCAACAGACTTCACCTCTCTACTAGCCTCCTTCGATCTCAAACGACACATCACCACAGGTACTCACAAATCAGGCAACCAACTGGACCTGGTTTACACACGCAACTGCACCACAGACAACATTTTGGTGAGACCTCTCCATGTTTCAGATCATTTCCTCATTACTTTCAGTCTACAACTCACTACCCCGGCACCACCAACCCCACCACCAGTCACCATCAGGCGAAACCTGCGCTCACTTTCCCCCTCCCATCTTTCCTCTGCCGTGTCATCTTCTCTTCCCCCACCCTCACAATTCTCATCTCTGGATGTGAATACTGCAACGGATACCTTATGCTCCACTCTAACCTCTTCTCTAGACAATATCTGCCCTCTCTCCTCCAGGCCAGCACGCGCTACTCCCTCTAACCCCTGGCTATCTGAGGTTCTTCGGGAACACCGGACTGAACTCAGGGCAGCGGAGAGGAAATGGCGCAAATCAAAAGACTCATCTGACCTGAGTATGTATAAATCTCTCCTCTCGTCCTTTTCTGCTGATGTTCATGCTGCAAAATCTTCATATTTCCACAACAAGATCAACAGCTCCTCCAACAGACGATTACTCTTCAAGACATTCAACTCTCTCCTCTGTCCACCTCCACCACCACCCTCCTCCTCTTTAACTGCCGACGATTTTGCGAACTTCTTCACCAACAAAACAACAACTATCAGCAGTCAATTCTCAGCTCCACACACACAGGAACCCAGACTGACCCCTTCCACAGCCAATACCCCTCTCCCCTCCTTCTCTCCGCTAACCGAGGAAGAAGTATCTACACTTCTCCTCTCCAGTCATCCTACCACCTGCCCTCTAGACCCCATCCCCTCACACCTTCTACAAGCCATCTCTCCCACACTTCTACCAGCACTCACACACATCATCAACTCATCCCTCCATACTGGCACCTTCCCTACAGCATTCAAGCAGGCTCGGGTTACTCCACTGCTTAAAAAACCAACACTAAACACATCATTTGTAGAGAATTACAGACCTATCTCTCTCCTACCATTCATTGCGAAAACACTTGAAAGAGCTGTTTTCAACCAAGTAACATCCTTCTTGTCTCTAAACAACCAGCTGGATGTCAACCAATCCGGCTTCAAGAAAGGGCATTCAACTGAGACTGCATTACTGTCGGTCACAGAAGCCCTACGGATCGCAAAAGCTGCTTCCAAATCTTCACTCCTCATTCTCCTGGATCTGTCTGCTGCCTTCGACACTGTGAACCATCAGATCCTTATGTCCAGCCTCTCATCACTGGGCATCACAGGAACTTCACTCGACTGGTTTGAATCCTATCTCACAGGTAGGTCCTTCAAGGTCGCATGGAGAGGCGAGGTATCCAGAGCACATCAACTGACCACAGGGGTTCCCCAGGGTTCAGTTCTTGGTCCCCTCCTCTTCTCCATCTACACTACATCACTGGGACACATCATACAGGCACACGGTTTTTCCTACCACTGCTATGCTGATGACACACAACTCTTCCTCTCATTTCGACCAGATGATCCCACAGTAGCTGCAAGGGTCTCAAGCTGTCTGGCAGACATCTCCACATGGATGAAGGAACATCACCTGCAGCTCAACCTGGCAAAGACTGAGCTTCTCGTCCTCCCTGCCAATCCGTCTCTACAGCACGACTTCACCATCCAGCTTGATTCATCATCAATCCCCCCATCAAGGTCGGTCAGAAATCTGGGAGTAACGTTCGATGACCAGCTGACCTTCACAGATCACATTTCAAAGACAGCTCGATCATGCAGGTGGTGTGGCGCAATGGATAAGACACATGCCTTTGGTGTGAGAGACCCGGGTTCGAATCCACTGTGAGACACCAATGTGTCCCTGAGCAAGACACTTAACCCCTAGTTGCTCCAGAGGCGTGCGACCTCTGACATATATAGCAATTGTAAGTCGCTTTGGATAAAAGCGTCAGCTAAATGAATAAATGTAAATGTAAAAATGTAATGCAGGTTTGCGCTGCACAACATCAGGAAGATCAGGCCTTTCCTAACTGAACACGCAACACAACTTCTCGTCCAGGCCCTGGTCATTTCTAGGCTTGACTACTGCAATGCTCTTCTGGCCGGACTTCCAGCATGTGCAACCAAACCTCTACAGATGATCCAGAATGCTGCAGTTCGTCTTGTCTTCAACGAGCCCAAGAGGGCCCACGTCACTCCTCTGTTCATCTCTCTGCACTGGCTACCTCTCGCTGCTCGCATCAAGTTCAAGGCATTGACGCTTGCTTACAGATCTATCACAGGCTCAGCTCCCTCCTACTTTCACTCACTCCTACGAGCCTACATCCCTACCAGACACCTACGATCGGTCAACGAGCGACGTCTCGTGGTTCCATCGCAGAAAGCCACAAAATCACTTTCCAGAACATTCTCATTCACAGTTCCCTGCTGGTGGAACACTCTCCCCACCCTCATCCGGAATGCAGAATCCCTGACAACATTCAAAAAACAGCTGAAAACCCATCTCTTCCGTGAGCACTTAACATCATAAAAATAAAAATAAAAAACTTTCCCTTTAAAACCTCACTTATCGTGCTTATGCTACTCTGATTAATGCCTGAACCTCGTATTTTGAGCACTTCTTGCGTTGTTGTTGTTTTTTGCCTCTTCATGATGACTCGCTTAATTTTAGTCCTAATTTGTAAGTTGCTTTGGATAAAAGCGTCTGCTAAATGACTAAATGTAAATGTACATACACATTTTGCTTAATAAATTAAGATTTAGTGTAAAGCACCATTAGTCCAGTATAACTGTAACTCTGTCAGAATAATCTACTGTCATTTGTTACGCTGTTTTTAGTCTGTTCTCACTTCTGTATTGTTTCAAAGCAAAGATTTGTCAGATTTCAGTATATGAAACAATTTTATAGCCACAAAGTTTCAAATGCTTCAGTTTAATGCTCTTTCTACTGATACACATAACAAGCCGTTCACTAATAGTGTTTCTGGATCTTTCTTCAGATGGAGAAACACCAGAAAGTGCAGTGCTATAAATCAGGGGTCCCCAACCCCCGGGCCGCGGGACATTTGGTACCAGGCTGCACTGAAAGAATTTAATAACTTACCGTATTTTTCAGACTATAAGGCGCATCAGTCAAAAAATGCGCCATGAAGAAGAAAACACATATATAGCCTAAGTCGCACTGGACTATAAGTCACATTTATGTAGAAATGTATTTCACACACAAAAACCCCAATGTTACAGACGGGACAGTTCTCGGTTACGGGAACTCGGTTATGTTCCCGTTTTTATGCCGGTCGTATCATTTTATTTTGTTGTATTTATCCGCCACACCTTAAAGGCCGGTCCGTGAAAATACTGTCTGATATTAAACCGGTCCGTGGCACAAAACAGGTTGGGGACCGCTGCTATAAATGATGAGACTCGAGTACAGTTGCCTTAAAATATAATAAACAGCAAACATTAATCTCACTGTAACTGCTGTACAGTATAATGATACTCACTGTAGTTTCTCCAGCTTGAATTGTGGGTTCATCAGTAGATCACTGAGGTTTTTCACTCCAGACTCTCCTAGTGTATTCCCGCTCAGGTTCAGCTCTCTCAGGTGTGATGGGTTTGATCTCAGAGCTGAAGTCAGAGCAGAACAATCTTCACCTGTCATATGACACCCGCTTGACCTACATTAGCAGAGAGAGAGAGAGAGAGAGAGAGAGAGAGACAGAAAGAGAGAGAGAGAGAGCTTTAACACGCCTTCATTTATAATTACTGTATAGACATACCTCAAACAATATTTAACCGTAACACATCCTTTATATTTACAAAAAAAGAAAAACCCAAACCTTTGTACAATTTCATTATTTAGATAAAAAACCTTTAATTCATTTAAAAAGATAATAATGAATAAATAAAAAATCTCATACACATATCTATTTTCTCAAATGTACATACACATATACTGTATATCCACTCAAAAACATTCATAAATTCAGCAAATTATTAAATCAAATGTTACAATCCTCATTAAACTTTTTTTAACCCCTTCCGTGTCAAAGATCTCAGACGGCCCCAGATTACTGTTGTTCAACATTCATTACTCGTTAAAACATCACACTCTTGATCTGGACAAACTGAGCAACTAAACACGTCTCTTCATCTGAAACAAGAAGCTAATAAATGCATGATTTCGAGTATATGTGGTTTGTGTGTGATGTTCGTGTGATGTGGGTTATTTTCATATGAATAAAGCATGTTTACAGCAGACCCAGCGCCAGACACAACTTCACGGACGGGCATTACAGTTTCTTCAGGGGGGCTCAAATGAGATCAAACTAATTGCATAATAACATTAAACAATAATGATCGATTATGAATATGATACAATGATAATGATCAATAGTAGCCTACATAATGTACTGACGCTAACAAGGTTGTGCTGTTTAGGCTCTCGCAGCCTCTCGAGTTTTATATTTATATCATGATACAGTTCAGCAACACCACACGACCAAGTGCTGAATACCATCACGACTGCAAATGTAACACTGATTTCAACAGTTCAATAAACAAGTAATTAATATTAAGTCACTTACATTTTAGATGCTCAATAATTCCCGTCCAAACAAAGATCACAGCAGAAGCAGAACGCGTCTCACAGTCAACCGTGTTTTCATTACTGAATGATTCAGCGTTTTGAACGAATCGGTTGAGTCAAAGATTCAATGACCCATTCATGAACGACTACTTTATTCTTGATGAATCAGCGATTGAACGAATCGTTTGAATAAATGACTCAATGACTCGCTTAATAACACCGCTTATCACCTACTGCCATCTACTGGCGGTTTAGTTTCATGTTTAAAAGTGTCATTCTTTTCAACTTTTCTTATTAAATATAAAAAAATCTATAAAAAAAAAAATCTCATAACATTATTTAATGTATATTATTTAGTGTAAGTGATTTAATTTGATTGGTAACAGTCCTATAGTGTCTTATTCTAATTTAAGGTATTGATCATATTTAAGAGTTTAAAATGAAAGAGGAATCATTAAGCATATATTTAATAAGATTAGGGGAAAATGCCCTTTATAAAGGTAAAAATATCACAAAAATATCACAAATATGTCAAAGCTGATTGAGCTCTGATGTGAATATTGATTCATAATCAATTATATGCAACACGATTGTCACAATGTCAAGCCCTGACACGTTTTATTTATTTATGAATTTATTGTTATTACAGTCAATATCTTTTTGTTACATTTTTTTTTAAAAAGCAGGGACTTAATAAAATATAAGCAACTCGCCACCCCAATAAGTTTAAATACAAAAACATAATGTAAAACTAATAATATAAAACTATAATATAATAAAAACTAATAATATAAAGCTAGGTCTACTCAAAGAGCTATTTTATGTTGTACATAACCATTTGTTTTATTTTAAGGGTTTATGACATTTTTCTCAATGTCTAGAAAAGGACCTTTGTAAATAAAATAGGGTTATTCATCACCATTAGTAGAGCGGTAGGTGAAGTGTGCGACAGAGAGGAATCTTCTTAAAACGCTCTCCTTCCACATCCTGAACTTGTTCGTTAGGTCCTTTTCAATGCCAACTTAATTACATTGGCCTTGTGTCGATGAAGCATGCTAAGGCGATGCTCTGGAAGGACGTTCTTTAGGTGGAAAAACCGTCCTCACTCCACAAATAAGTGAATTTATCACTCTAGATTAATATATAGGATCAATATAGAAACAATAGAAAACTTTTAAATCAAACATTTAAATGGACTGATTTCACATTTTCATCACCAGAAAATCTTGTACATGAATCAAATTTATTTAAAGTAATTTTAAAGTGTAATTTACACTCAAATATAAAATGGTTAGTTCCAGTCCTTGGTTCTGATTGGTCAATATCTGTGTGTTATTCACGATAAAACACGGCTATGGCCGCTTCACCCAACGATTCTGTGTATCACTACACAACACCCCTAGCAACCACTCTTAGCAACGCAACACATGCTTGATCTCACTGATATTGCTCACTGAAGCTTATAGAGTAGAGTATGGGTAGAGGTCGAGTAAGTAAATGTACCTGCATTTACAGTAGATTTAGCATTTTCCTTCAGGTCAGTCCTATATTCATAATAAAACATCGTTTGAATGTCCACTGCGATATCTTGTCCTTTTAACAGTCAAAGGGTTTTCTCGTTCCTCTAGTCATTTATCAGTCGAGTCTTGCTTTTCCGTGATCACAAGTTTCAGTCCTTTCAATATAAAGTCTTCTCTACTGACTGACTCACTCATAAAGACAGTGTTTGCCGCCATCTAATGGAGAAATAATGCAACTTCTGTTGCTCTTCACGGTCAGGGACTATTTGTTCCAGCGGAAGGAAGGCTTTTACTGATTTTACTACATAGATACATATTTTTCGGCTTTAATATTTGTATTGTGTGGGAACCGTTTTATAGTCAAGTCAAGTCATCTTCATTTATACAGCACTTTTAACAGTGTAGATTGTTCCAAAGCAGCTTTACAGTGATAATAGGAGATTACAGAGATTGTTCTGGCTTTACAGCAGCTCTAGAATAAAGTTATTGTCCAGATAAAGTTAGTTTGATTGATTCACTTCCATCGCAACGATCATTAATTATTAACTTAGGGGCCGCAAACACACACCGTTCTCACAGAAAACTCTTCAGTTCTTTCTGCGCAAACTTCAAAAACGCGAACCCGTGAGAACGCTGATGGCGCACACATGTGTGTTACGAGTTCAGTCTATAGGTGTGTGTGTGTTTGAGTATATGTGCGCAGGCGTGTAGTCCTTCCCTACAAACCAACCCTCAACACACTACTGTCTGGCCTTAACATTTAGCCACACGACCCAGAATTATCCCGACAACGCTTTATCTGTAGAGAGGGAAAGGAAAAGCAATATAAAAGCAGTAAGGTCCTCGAGGCTAGTGCTGAATGGTGAATAAGTGACGGCTGACTCGCTTCACATCGAGCCGAACATCGCCCTTCAGCCGTGACTTATTCACCATACAGCACAGCCTCCAGGACCTTATCGCTTACATACACATTTTGCTTAATAAATTAAGATTTAGTGTAAAGCACCATTAGTCCAGTATAACTGTAACTCTGTCAGAATAATCTACTGTCATTTGTTACGCTGTTTTTAGTCTGTTCTCACTTCTGTATTGTTTCAAAGCAAAGATGTGTCAGATTTCAGTATATGAAACAATTTTATAGCCACAAAGTTTCAAATGCTTCAGTTTAATGCTCTTTCTACTGATACACATAACAAGCCGTTCACTAATAGTGTTTCTGAATCTTTCTTCAGATGGAGGAACACCAGAAAGTGCAGCGCTATAAATCAGGGGTCCCCAACCCCCGGGCCGCGGGACATTTGGTACCAGGCTGCACAGAAAGAATTTAATAACTTACCGTATTTTTCAGACTATAAGGCGCATCAGTCAAAAAATGCGCCATGAAGAAGAAAACACATATATAGCCTAAGTCGCACTGGACTATAAGTCACATTTATGTAGAAATGTATTTCACACACAAAACCCCAATGTTACAGACGGGACAGTTCTCGGTTACGGACATGAGCGCTCTGAAAGCGGCACTAAAAGACTGCTTTAAAACTTTCACTGAGACCTCAAGCAGAAAGCACAAAGCCTGTCTTTAAAGTGAATTTAGTTTTGTATGCTTTTAGATGCTTTATTGGCAGCGCCACCCTCACGTTACATGAACGCGTCACCACCGAAAACATGGAGATTTTTTTCTTTTGGGGGCATTTTGTTTGTGTTCAGGCGTTCTTAGTTGTCTTTAGGCGCGATGTTACGAGAACGCTGCTAATAAAGTTGCGAGTAGGCCTACACATTGGATTCACGTTTATTATTATATTTAAAAAATAGCCCCGTTTTTATGCCGGTCGTATCATTTTATTTTGTTGTATTTATCCGTCACACCTTAAAGGCCGGCCCGTGAAAATACTGTCTGATATTAAACCGGTCCGTGGCACAAAACAGGTTGGGGACCGCTGCTATAAATGATGAGACTCGAGTCCAGTTGCCTTAAAATATAATAAACAGTAAACTTTAATCTCACTGTAACTGCTGTACAGTATAATGATACTCACTGTAGTTTATCCAGCTTGAATTGTGGGTTCATCAGTAGATCACTGAGGTTTTTCACTCCAGAGTCTCCTAGTGTATTCCCGCTCAGGTCCAGCTCTCTCAGGTGTGATGGGTTTGATCTCAGAGCTGAAGTCAGAGCAGAACAACCTTCATCTGTCATACGACACCAGCTTAACCTACAGTAGCAGAAATGAGAAAAACAAACTCTTTATTCTCTTTCAAATATCAAAACACTTTTTCTTTCTTGTATGTGAATGTGACTGACCTCAATCTCTCCAGTTTACAGTGTGAATCCTTCAGTACGTCACATAAGTGCTTCACTCCTGAGTTTCCTATTATACTCTCGCTCAGGTCTAGCTCTCTCAGGTGTGATGGGTTTGATGTCAGAGCTGAAGTCAGGATGAGACTCTGTTTCTCTGTAATACTGCATCCACTCAGACTGAAGACAGAAAGAGAAAATGACTGAGATCAATGTTCAGTTCATGTGTGAGTTAAAAGCATCATTAATAAATGCCATACAGTCACTAATACACCAGCAAAATCATGGAGACTTAATGATATGAACAAACCAAGACAGGAGCATTTGAGGAAACTAGTTACAATCCAAGTCTGGATCTGTCCTCACTCCACAAATAAGTGAATTTATCACTGTAGATTAATATATAGGATCAATATAGAAACAATAGAAAAGTTCACATTTAAATGGACTGATTTCACATTTTCATCATCAGAAAATCTTGTACATGAATCACAATTTATATAAAGTCATTTTTAAAGTGTAGTTTACAACCTATGAATACATTTTGCTTAATAAATTAAGATTTAGTGAAAAGCACCATTAGTCCAGTATAACTGTAACTCTGTCAGAATAATCTACTGTCATTTGTTACGCTGTTTTTAGTCTGTTCTCACTTCTGTATTGTTTCACAGCAAAGATTTGTCAGATTTCAGTATATAAAACTATTTTATAGCCACAAAGTTTCAAATGCTTCACAGTTTAATGCTCTTTCTACTGATACACATAACAAGCCGTTTCTTCAGATGGAGGAACACCAGAAAGTGCAGCGCTATAAATGATGAGACTTCAGTCCAGTTGCCTTAAAATAATCTAAACAGTAAACATTAATCTCACTGTAACTGCTGTACAGTATAATGATACTAACTGTAGTTTCTCCAGCTTGAATTGTGGGTTCATCAGTAGATCACTGAGGTCTTTCACTCCAGAGTCTCCTAGTGTATTCCAGCTCAGGTCCAGCTCTCTCAGGTGTGATGGGTTTGATCTCAGAGCTGAAGTCAGGATGAGACTCTGTTTCTCTGTAATACTGCAATCACTCAGACTGAAGACAGAAAGAGAAAATGACTCAGATCTATGATGAACATCTTATTAACCCTTTAAGCCCTGAAAGCATTAAAAAAAAAAGTAAAGTAAAGAATCAAAACTCCAAAACTAAATCAGGGAGAGCTAAAAGGTGGGTATCATTTGATAGAAAACCTTTTATATTTCTAGTATTTTTTTATTACATTTGGACAATCTCATGCTGAGACACTGCTGATAAATGTTTTTGACATATTACAGTACATGGTACCAAAAAATATTTCATAAATTCATAAATTATGAAAAAGTTCAGACTCTAAGCTTTGAAATGACACTTATTTTGTGTTGATCAAGGCAGTAGTTTGAACAATATGATTATTAATTTTTCCGTAGCTAGGTGGCGTCGCCAGCGGTTCACTCCGGTTTAGAGGGACGACTCAGAACTCATCAAGAGTTGATTGAAATGGTTAGATGCATTAAAAAGCAGAGTTTCTAAGCTTTGAAGTGATATATATTTTGTGTTATTCCATTCAGTGGTTGCTTAGTAATGTGATTATGATTTTCTCATGGGGGTTATAGGGGTTAAAGAGCTACAGCATATATAGGATATAGTCTGTAATTTAGTCTATAGTTCCCATATTCTGCTTGTAATCGTGTCACACTAGTTCTGTTTGCTGGAAACTGTTGTTTATTCTTTAATCTGTTTCTTATTTTTTTATTATCTCTTGTTTCTTGCAGCAGCAGATGTAAATCTCATGATATTTCTGCAGAACAACATGTACACAATCAGTGCATTGTTTCAAATACTTTAACTGCAATTATTTACTAGTTCAACACCTTATTTTAATATTGACCAATGGCAAATGCCAGGGGCCTCATTTATAACCGCTGCACTAAACAGGTCCTGATAGAGCTGTACGCCACTTCTGACGTATAAATTGTGATTTATAAAAACAAACTTGACAGGAAAATTTGCGCACCTGCACACAAACTCTGAGCTAGTGTTGGGCGATGTGCTCCATTTTTATATGCCTGAATTTTGTATGCGCCTGAACTAGAGGCAGACACGCTCTCACTTTACCTGCGAAACAAACTTGGATGCGAAGTTACTTGCTCAAAGATAGACTTAACACAGAGTAGATATAGCTCGTTTAAAGTTGTTGCAGTGTGTGATGATGTTAAAGATTTGTATGACCCGGCTTTATGGCCAGAGGGCGCATTTGTGCGACGTTACTATGAAGTGCGTAAACCCAAGGCAACAGCGGCTTTTGGGGACGCAGAGTCGAATGCGCCTCTGATGTAAATATCTATGAGGATCGTATCATATAACACTCGGGGTCTGCGGCTAGGACAAAATGCAGCGGATAAATCCCGGCGATTGGTTGTTGATCAACTGTTTGAGAACGTACTCGGTTACTAACGTAACCTCGGTTCTCTCTAGAAGAGGGAACGAGTACTGCGTTTTTGTTAAAACGCTACGGGAAAAACTCTTTTTTCACGAAATACTGAAGCAAAAAATTATCCTTAATTTTCATACATGTAAAACGCATTGCAGCAGTACACAGCTATGGCGAGACGGCTTGCTCGCTCATTGGCTGCTCTGCAGCAACTGCATAAGCCTATCGAGCGAGGCCTGAGGTGACGTCAGGCCAATGAGGGCGCTTTTGCGTCCACTATCCATCTGGATAGGGTCTGTTTCGAAACAGCCATTCCCTTGGAACGTCCACTGAACGAGACAAAGAGCTGCTCAGTCTGTCTGAAGACAGCAGAGCGGAACACATAAGCTCTTAATGCCCTGACTGGGCAAAGGGAGCTTTCGTCCATATTTCCTTCAGTGACCGGCAGGGCAGACAGGGAGACGACCTGTGCTCTGAACGGTGTATTGAGGGATTTAGGAACATAACCGTGCTTAGGTTTGAGTATAACTCTAGAGTAATTAGGCCCAAATTCCATGCACGTCGCGCTTACTGAGAGCGCGTGTAAGTCCCCTATGCGCTTCACTGAAGCGAGAGCCAGAAGAAACGCCGTCTTGAAAGACAGGTGTTTAAGATCAATCTTCTGCAAGGGCTCGAATGGATGACCTTTCATGGCTTCCAGTACCGTAGAAAGGTCCCATATAGGGACTGTGGGAGGTCTGGGAGGATTCAGTCTCTTAGCTCCTCTAAGGAAGCGAATGACTAAATCGTTCCTTCCAATAGACTGGCCAAGCGTGGTCGAAGAGAACACTGCTATGGCCGCCACATAGACTTTGAGCGTGGAAGGGGACCTGCCCTTATCCAACAGCTCCTGTAGGAAGGAGAGAACCTCCGTCACACCGCAATGTAGGGGTGACACACCACGAGCTGTGCACCAGCCAGAAAACACCGACCATTTGGAGGCATAGAGACGTCGCGTAGACGGAGCTCAGGCCTGCGTGATAGTGTTTAACACTCCCTGTGGGAGGTCAGCGGGTACCCGTTGATGGCCCACACATGGAGGGACCACAGCTCTGGGTGAGGATGCCAGATCGAGCCGTTGGCTTGAGAGAGGAGATCCCTCCTCAGATCCCTCCCTAGCCTTGCTTGCTAACTGCATCACAATTGGGAACCAAGGTTGGCTCGTCCAAAGTGGGGCTACAAGCAGCACTAAGCATCTTTCTTCCCTGACCCGTTCTGCCACCTGTGTCAGGAGGGAGACGGGGGGAAAAGCGTAGAGAGGACGGCGAGGCCACTCGTGGGTCAGCGCGTCCTTGCTCTTCGAGAAAAATTCTGGACAGTGAGCGTTTTCTTGAGACGCGAACAGGTCTACTTCCGCTCTGCCGAATTTCCTCCACAGCAGCTGGACTGTCTGTGGGTGCAAAGACCATTCTCCTGTCGGAACCTGGTTCCTGGACAGTCTGTCTGGCCCTATATTTAGGAGCCCTGGCACGTGCGCTGCTCTCAGCGAGAGCAGGTTGCTGCGAGCCCATATCAGGAGGCGCCTGGTTAGCCTGTACAGAGTCAGGGACCTGAGGCCGACCTGGCGATTTATGTAGGACACCACTGAGACGTTGTCTGAACGTACTAGCACGTGGTGTCCCCTTATCAGGGGACAAAAGCGCGTGAGCGCTTTGCTCACTGCCAACATTTCGAGGCAGTTGATATGTAGGAGCTTCTCCTGCTTTGACCATTGGCCAAAAAGCGGTCTGCCCTCGAGCAGCGCTCCCCATCCCGAGGTGGATGCGTCCGTGGACACCACCATCACTCTCGAGGACGTCCCCAGGCCTACACCTGATTGGTACCAGTCTTTTGCCTCCCAAGGTTTCAAAGCTGCAATGCACGCTTGATTGACCTTGAAGCGAAGCCGACCGGAGGCCCACGCTGTGCGTGGCACTCTCTCTCTGAGCCAGAACTGCAGTGGGCGCATGCGCAGAAGGCCCAACTGGAGAACTGATGATGCTGAGGCCATCAGACCTAGCATCCTTTGAAATATCTTGAGAGGGACTATCGCGCCGCAGCGGAACGAGCCGGCTGCGCGCCGAATGTCCAGTGTGCGCTGAGATGACAGGCGTGCTGTCATTGACAGCGAGTTCAGTTCTATTCCCAGAAAAGATATAATCTGTCTGGGGAATAGCGAGCTCTTTTCCCAATTCACTGCGAGACCGAGATTCTCGAGGTGATCGAGTAAAATGGTCCTGTGCTCCACGAGCTCCGAGGGAGATTGGGCTAGAATCAGCCAGTCGTCCAAATAGTTCAGCACTCGTATGCCCCGCAGTCTGAGGGGTGCGAGCGCTGCGTCCATGCACTTCGTAAATGTACGGGGTGCCAGGGACAAGCCGAAAGGCAGGACTGTGTACTGATATGCCTGGCCCTCAAAGGCGAATCTCAAAAATCGCCTGTGACGTGACGCTATCTGTATTTGAAAATACGCGTCCTTTAGATCAGCGGTCCCCAACCTTTTTTGCGCCACGGACCGGTTTAATATCAGACAATATTTTCACGGACCGGCCTTTAAGGTGCGGCGGATAAATACAACAAAATATAAAAAAAATATAAAAAATAATTAAATATAATAATAAACGTGAATCCAATGTGTAGGCTTACTTGTAATTTTATTAGCAGGGTACTCGTAATATCGCGCCTAAAGACAACTGAGAAAGCCTGAACACAAACAAAAAGCCCCCCAAAAGAAAAAAAATATCCATGTTTACGGTGCTGATGCGATGTAAGTGTGGCGCTGCCAATAAAGCACCTAAAAGCTGTCACAAAGAACCGATTTTAAGAACCAAAATTAATGATTATGAATATGTAAAATATAGCAGGAGACATTTTAATTGTTTAATAATAAACAAGTGTTTTCTGTGCAAAGATGAAGTTGACAATGCTGACTCGATCTTCGCAGTATGCCTAGTGAACGCGCCAGAGAGAAATGCACATTTCATACGAATTACATAAGCAGAGAACAGTCAGTTTTCTTTTGTTTTGAATTGTTCTGTTTAAAATTAGACATTTCAAGCTTTCTATGTCTCAGGTCTGTGAGGCAAGTAGGCTACCTTATACGCTGAATTTCGGTTAATTTATGAGATCAGCTCCAGTTCACGCGCCCGCGCCTCCGTGTCCTGATTAAATATTTTCTATTATATTTACTTCTTATTAAATCCAGGCAATTGGGTGATGAAACATTGATTAAAATTAAGATACAATTAATACAAAACGAAATACAATTTAAAGACAGGCTTTTTGCTTTCTGTCTGAGGTCTCTGTGAAAGTTTTAAAGCAGTCTTTTTGTGCCGCTTTTAGAGCGCTCGATCACGTCCGTAAGGGTGAACTGTCCCATCCGAACATTTATTATTATAATTTTTTATTTTTTTTTATTTTTTTTTGTGAAATAGGCTACATTTCTAAATTAATGCGACTTATAGTCCAGTGCGACTTAGGCTATATTATGTTTTTTCTTCTTCATGACGCATTTTTTTTACTGATGCGACATTTACTCCGGAGCGATTTATAGTCCGGAAAATACGTTAAGTTATATATTCTTTCTGTGAGGCCCGGTACCAAATGTCCCACGGACCGGTACCGGTCCGCGGCCCGGGGGTTGGGGACCTCTGCTTTAGATCTATTGACACAAACCAGTCCCCTCGGCGGACATGCGCGAGGATTTTTCTGGTCGTGAGCATCCTGAACTGACGCTTCACAAGCGCTTTGTTCAGTTGCCGCAGATCTAGTATGGGTCTGAGACCCCCGTCTTTCTTGGGCACCAGGAAGTATCTGCTGTAAAGCCCCCCTTCGCTTTGAGCTTGAGATAGGGGTTCTATAGCCCCTTTGCTCAACAGTTTCAGAATCTCGGCTCGAAGTAGGTGAGCTACTTTCGATTCTACAGTGGTCTCGACGCGCGCCATGTAGCGGCGAAACTGCAGCGAATAGCCTTCTTTTATGATGTTCAGCACCCATCTCGAAACCCCGGGAAGCTTTTCCCACGCATGTGCGCGAGTAGCTAGGGGCTGGATGCGAAGCACGCTCTGATCGGCTCGCGATACAGCGGCTTCGGTGTGCTGTGACATAAGCGTCGCGCTCATGACATCTGAGGCAGGGGGCGCGCTGATAACAGCGGGCAGAATGCCCGCGCTCGACTCCTCTGCAGTGTTTAACCGAGAGGGGGAGGGCTGGGCTAGTTCCATGTCTGTGTGTGGACGTGGGCGCAGGGTAGCGGGCACATACACCACTTTTACAGCATTGCTCGCGTGAGCAGAGCGTATGCATACTGGTCTCGTTTTTAGAGAGACCGTGAGACATGTGGGAAGTAGCGTTTGTGGGCACTGGGTAGTGGGCACGTTTGCTACGTTTAATGCGCAACCGATCTGAGTCGATTTTATGTGCGCGAGCCCTGTGTGAAGGGCTGTGCTTGTGTGTAGGAATGGGCACTGAGTAGTGGGCATTTTTTCTACACATGAAACACCATCGGCCGTGGCCGGGACACCAGAAAATACACTCTTTAAGGGATTTATCTGGGTAGCCATAAAAACGGCTTTTTTGTGCAGGCAAGCGGGCAATGGAACCGGCTTGTTGGCTGCTAAATACGCTGGACCAGTCACATTTCCTGGAACTGGACGAGCGGCAAGCTTTGGTGGAAGTCCGGCCGCAGCGGGACTTGGACACCGTCGCTTTCCTAGGCGTGCTAGGACGATTTCGGGGCCTCTGGCTTCAACGCAACCTTTGGCCGCGGGCCACGCGGGGTGGGGCGGTGGCTGGATGAGCGAGAGCGCGGTCTCGAGCTCTGGGTCTGGCGGCGTTGTGAAGAGGAGGCAGTGGGCGGAGGCTTAGGCTGTGAGCTCTGAGCAGACGGTTTCGCACGGCCTGCTGCAGAACCGGAGCGCTTCGGGAGGAAGTGCCTCATGGCCTGGGTCGCTTTCTGCACCTCAGCGAACCTATCGGCGAAGTCTTTGACCGAGGTTCCGAAGAGGCCGGCAGGGGAAAGCGGCGCGTCGAGGAACGCGGTGCGCTCTGACTCAGACATGTCCGAGAGCGTCAGCCACAGATGTCTCTCAGACACGGTGAGCGAGGCCATGCTCCGTCCAATGGCCTGTGCCGCCGACTTGGTAGCGCGGAGAGCGAGGTCTGTAGCGCTCCTCAGGTCCGGCACGCAGATTGCGTCAGGTCCTTTCTCATCCAGCTTGCGGAGGAGATCAGCCTGGTAAATCTGGAGCGTAGCCATGGTGTGCAACGCTGACGCGGCCTGCCCGGCGGCGGAGAAAGCGCGACGGAGCAGGGCTGACGTCGTGCGGCAGGCTTTTGAGGGCAGCGCCATCTTAGCACGCCGTCCAGCGGAGGGCGGGCATAAGTGCGCTGCAATAGCCTCTTCGACCGGCGGCAGGGAGTGGTAGCCTCTGTTTTTAGCGTCGTCGACAGCGGAGAACGCCAAAGAAACAGAGGATCGTGTCCTGGCCGAAAAAGGGGAGTTCCAAGACTTAGCGACTTCTTCATGAAGCTCAGGAAGAAAGGGCGCTGGCTTGGATGCAGGTGAAGTGCGCTCCCCAGGCAGGAAGTAGCCGTCCAGCCGGTTGTGAGCAGGCTGCTCAGGCGTAATCCACTCGAGTCCGAGGCTCGCCGTGGCCTGAGTGAGTACGCGCATGAGCTCCGCCTCAATGCTCGCTCTCTTCCCCGTTGAAGCACGGGCAGGAGGGGCGAGATCCTCAGAGCTCGCCCAACCCTCACTGCCTGATGCCAAGAGAGAGCAGGAATCCCCCTCTCGCAGCAGCACGTCGACTTCATCAGCGTCGTCGACAGAAGCGGCGGCAGACCGCGGCCGTTGTCCGTCAGGAAGTGATGCTGATGAAACAGGAGAAGCAGGCGGGCGCACCGGCGAGCTTTGACGGCTGGGAGAAGGTTCCGGGATTCGCTGAGCGCGGCGCTTTTTACGGCGCGGCACTACAGCAGGTGTGGGCGCAGTCTCGCTGAATAGTGCCAAGCGAGTCCTCAGAGTCGCTAATGGCAACAGCTCGCAGTGATGGCAGCCGCCATCAGCGAGCGCGAGAGCTGCATGATCTTGACCCAGGCAGGAAGCGCATATAACATGGCGGTCCCCGTCGCTGAGTGTGGCTCTGCACGAGCAGCAGGAAGGCATCTTAAAAAAGACGCAGCTCTTTCAGACAGTGTGTGTCGCGCTGGCGAACACACACAATGCAGAGAAAGGATATAGGCGCTGGATAGCGCAGCAGGAAGGCGATGAAGGCGGCGCGGCCAGCAGCTTCTCGACTCGTCCCGCTGAAGTGCTTTCTTCAACAGCGCGGCTTCTTCTCGGATCCAGCGATGTGAGTTGCTTCGCTGAATGATGAAAAATCTGAGATATGAAGCCTGCGAGCGGTATTTATAGACCTAAGCCACGCGCGAAGCGCCCTCATTGGGTCTGACGTCACTCTAGGTCTCGCTCGATATGCTCAAGCAGTTGCCAGCAGACCAGCCAATAGGCGCGCGAGCTGTCTCGCCTATGTCTGTATGCTGCCGCAACGCGTTTTACATTAATACAAAATTAAAGGATAATTTTTTGGCTTCAGTATTCTCGTGGAAAAGGATTTCCCCCTAGCGTATTCTACGCAGTACGAGAGTATCTCTCATAAGAGAACTAATAATATAAAACTATAATATAATAAAAACTAATAATATAAAGCTAGGTCTACTCAAAGAGCTATTTTATGTTGTACATAACCATTTGTTTTATTTTAAGGGTTTATGACATTTTTCACAATGTCTAGACAAGGACCTTTGTAAATAAAATAGGGTTATTCATCACCATTAGTAGAGCGGTAGGCGACGTGTGCGACAGAGAGGAATCTTCTTAAAACGCTCTCCTTCCACATCCTGAACTTGTTCGTTAGGGCCTTTTCAATGCCAACTTAATTACATTGGCCTTGCGTCGATGAAGCATGCTAAGGCGATGCTCTGGAAGGACGTTCTTTAGGTGGAAAAACCGTCCTCACTCCACAAATAAGTGAATTTATCACTCTAGATTAATATATAGGATCAATATAGAAACAATAGAAAACTTTTAAATCAAACATTTAAATGGACTGATTTCACATTTTCATCACCAGAAAATCTTGTACATGAATCAAATTTATTTAAAGTAATTTTAAAGTGTAGTTTACACTCAAATATGAAAGGGTTAGTTCCAGTCCTTGGTTCTGATTGGTCAATATCTGTGTGTTATTCACGATAAAACACGGCTATGACCGCTTCACCCAACGGTTCTGTGTATCACTACACAACACCCCTAGCAACCACTCTTAGCAACGTAACATGTTTGATCTCACTGATATTGCTCACTGAAGCTTATAGAGTAGAGTATGGTGAGGGGTCGAGTAAGTAAATGTACCTGCATTTACAGTAGATTTAGCATTTTCCTTCAGGTCAGTCCTATATTCATAATAAAACATCGTTTGAATGTCCGCTGCGATATCTTGTTCTTTTAACAGTCAAAGGGTTTTCTCGTTCCTCTAGTCATTTATCAGTCGAGTCTTGCTTTTCCGTGATCACAAGTTTCAGTCCTTTCAATATAAAGTCTTCTCTACTGACTGACTCACTCATAAAGACAGTGTTTGCCGCCATCTAATGGAGAAATAATGCAACTTCTGTTGCTCTTCATGGTCAGGGACTATTTGTTCCAGCGGAAGGAAGGCTTTTACTGATTTTACTACATAGATACATATTTTTCGGCTTTAATATTTGTATTGTGTGGAAACCGGTTTATAGTCAAGTCAAGTCATCTTCATTTATACAGCGCTTTTAACAGTGTAGATTGTTCCAAAGCAGCTTTACAGTGATAATAGGAGATTACAGTAACAGAGATTGTTCTGGCTTTACAGCAGCTCTAGAATAAAGTTATTGTCCAGCTAAAGTTAGTTTGATTGATTCACTTCCGTCGCAACGATCATTAGTTATTAACTTAGGGGCCGCAAACACACACCGTTCTCACAGAAAACTCTTCAGTTCTTTCTGCGCAAACTTCAAAAACGCGAACCCGTGAGAACGCTGATGGCGCACACATGTGTGTTACGAGTTCAGTCTATAGGTGTGTGTGTTTGAGTATATGTGCGCAGGCGTGTAGTCCTTCCCTACAAACCAACCCTCAACACACTACTGTCTGGCCTTAACATTTAGCCACACGACCCAGAATTATCCCGACAACGCTTTATCTGTAGAGAGGGAAAGGGAGGGGAAAAGCAATATAAAAACAATAAGGTCCTCGAGGCTAGTGCTGAATGGTGAATAATGGAGCCTTCACGTGCTATGGAAAGATGATATTTTCCACTTGTGAACTGGTATTTACCAGTGTGTTGTGTTCAAGTGCTTTTGTTGTCGTAATGTAGGGAAAAGATGGACTCACAGATCCAGACCTGTTATTTGGCTAAAACCATTTTAGATTGCTTAAGTCATCTGCTACAGCAAGAAGATGATTTATCAAAACTCAAACAGTAGCCTAAATAATATGCTGTATATTTTCTATATCATGAATAGTAGAGATTTTTTTAACCACAAGGGAGTTAATAGAGCTAATATTTCTGTTTCAGCTGCAAACGCTAGGTCTACCCTTATGTGAAGCATAGCTACAGATGCTACTCAACCAGAATGCCTATTACCGCCGTGGCAAAACTACTGCGGCAAAAATAAACCAGTCGCATTTCAAAGTCATTCGTGAAATGACCGCCAGGAGGCGCAAAGGGATATTGTGCAAAACACCAGCAATTGCTGCATTTTTTCAATTGCCGTAGTGGGGTTAATGTCAATTACCAGTAAAGATGAAATACTACAACTATGGTAAACAGAATAGAACATTTTTATAAGGCCAGAAAAATAGAATAACAAATTAAAAATAGAGACGATAACAATATAACCTGTATTTCATATTGTAGGCCTAGATGTCAAGCCTATTCCCCGGGGAGCAGTGCGATAAAACACACACAAAAAAAAATTTTATACCAAAAATAACAAGCAAAAGTAAATGATGTGCAATGAAGCTGATTATTTGTACTATTCTATTGAGGAATGAGGCGAATGAAGAGCGCTTCTCGCTCGTGTGAGCGAACACACATTGGAACGTTTGGGCATTTTGCAAAGAGTAAATTCATGGCCGAGTGGTAGAACATACATTTCGATCATTTAGATGACACGGGTTCAAATCCCGAACCAACTTGGACTACTGTAATTTTTATATTAGCCTATTAATGCATTTATAGCCTATTATTGATGCAGAGAGATTTGTCTAGTTCTAAAACTCACCATAGTTACACCATAATATTTTGCTTATATTTATCAAATAAAATTACCATGCATTTCCATTTTACACTAAGGAACAAATATTATGCAATGACTTTACATCTGTAGCCTATAAAGCAGTTCTGTTGTATATATATATTGCTACTTCACCAATAGACCATATAAAATATATAAAATAAAGATATGCAACAGGCGCGTTTAAACGACAAACAATAAAATCAGAACCAGTATTCTGTTACGTTCATGGTTCCAGTGGCAGTAATGCATGCACGGCTTTGTTTTGGAGATTGTTGTGAATGAAATATTGAAGTTTATAATTAAGTGTTTTGGCACACCACGACGAGTGGCGCTATGCATTGTTCTAAAGTCGGTTTTCATCCTGGCATGTTGAATTAGTGTTCGACAAACGCGGCGGCGCGTTCATTTGGATTTATGTTTCTCTTAACAGCTAAAATAACTTAATAGGCTACTCTGTAATTTTTCGGTCATACAGCAGTGATCTCAAACTCAATTCCTGGAGGGCCACAGCTCTGCACAGTTTTGCTCCAACCCTAATCAAACACACCTGATCCAGCTAATCAAGTCTTCAGGATTACTAGAAACTTCCTTGCAGGTGTGAGTTGGAGCTAAACTGTGCAGAGCTGTGGCCCTCCAGGAATTGAGTTTGAGATCACTGGAGTAGAGTATAGTATGGAAGCTTGTTTCCGCCACTAAATAATAAATAAATAATAATAATTGTGACTTTTTATCTCACAATTGTGAGATTACATCTCGCAATTCTGACTTTATTTCTCAGAATTGCGAGATATAAAGTCAGAATTGCGTGAAATAAAGTCGCAATTGTGTGTTATAAAGTCAGAATTGTGAGAAAAAATGTCAGAATTGTGAGAAAAAGTCACAATTATTATTACTTATTTATTATTCAATGGCGGAAACAAGCTTCCATAGTATAGCCTACATCATTTAAAACTGTAAATGTTTATTCATATTAGGCTAACGACAAAAGTTTGTCTGTCGTCTCTGTCTCCGGGAACTGCACGTCACAAAAATGAACCGAAAGCCACTCGCCTCAGCTCAGTCGATAAGAATTCGGCTAGGTCTAAAGCCTGATTATGAAATCTAAATGAAACCGAGAGATACAGAGGATCTACTCAAACATGTTTAGCTATCATGCGAGCGCTTCCCAATGAGGAAAGGACAAGGAAAGGGTGAAAATCTCGCTTTAACCCTCTGGGGTCCTTCGTTTAACAGTCACACTTGGGACCTTCGGGTCCAAATGGACCCGGAGGGCGGAATTAATATATATAAAAAAAAATCATAATATATTTTTTTTTACTTGTTTTTTATAATATTTTTTCTTTTCTTTTTTGGTGTTTTGAGATAATTTTATGATTTATAATTAATATTTATGCAATAATTATGACCCATTTTTTCCCATTGAATATAATAGAAATTTTTTATATATATATAATTTTTATTTTATTTTTATTAAAGCTGTATTTCATTTTAGAGTCAAGCCTAGGCCTCATGAAAGCAATTTTTGAAATGAGATGGGCGCCAACTGGTGGACACACTGAGCATTTTTATCACGCAATAGCACATTTTTACCACTAGTGGATTTACAGCTCTCTGTAGAAAGGCTTGCGAATCTAGTGATTTTTGCCTGAACAGATTTAGTCTGTTTTGCACTCTTGATGTTTTAGAGATTCACCCCTTCACTGTTGAGTCCTTTTTTTCTGCATCCTGGCTGATTTGTAGATTGTATGCACAAAAAAACTCTGTGTTTTCATATTTTTGACAATTACCCATTCATTTCCTATGGGGGTCATTTTTGACCAAAGAGCAGAAGTGTGACGACCACTTAGCATGCTTGGATCATGACCTCAATATTTTTTGTGTGTTCACATACCTAATACCATAAAAGTCACCTAGTTTCGTAACATTCCGATGAAGCTGTGATTTTTAAAAATTCAAAACAGATTTTTGTAATATGAATTTATTAGTGTGTATGTGTATAAAAGTGTGTTTGTGTGTGTGGATGTGTCTGTTTTGCACTCTTGATGTTTTATAGATTCACCCCTTCACTGTTGAGTCCTTTTTTTCTGCATCCTGGCTGATTTGTAGATTGTATGCACAAAAAAAACTCTGTGTTTTCATATTTTTGACAATTTCCCATTCATTCCCTCTGGGGGTCATTTTTGACCAAAGAGCAGAAGTGTGACGACAACTTAGCATGCATGGATCATGACCTCAATATTTTTTGTGTGTTCGCATACCTAATACCATAAAAGTCACCTCGTTTCGTAACATTCCGATGAAGCTGTGATTTTTAAAAATTCAAAACAGATTTTTGTAATCTGAATTTATTAGTGTGTATGTGTATAAAAGTGTGTTTGTGTGTGTGTGTGTGTGTGTGTGGATGTGTCTGTTTTGCACTCTTGATGTTTTATAGATTCACCCCTTCACTGTTGTGTGCTTTTTTTCTGGATCGTGGCTGATTTGTAGATTGTACGCACAAAAAAACTCTGTATTGTCACATTTTTGCCAATTTCCCATTCATTTCCTATGGCGGGTCCATTTGGACCCGAAGGTCCTGAGTGTGACTATTTTTTTTACAACCACTTAGACTATTCAAATCCTGTCCCCAATTTTTTTGGGTGTTCATATACCAAGTACCAACAAAGTCACCAAATTTCGGACCATTCCGATGAAGCTATGATTTTTGACATTTTTTTATTTAAACGCTTCGGGTCCGTTTGGACCCGAAGGACCCCAGAGGGTTAATTAACCCCCTGAGGTCGGCTGTCGCGCCGGCGCAATAGGCTCGTTTTTTTCCTTATCAGTGCAACAGAGACGAAAAATACTCAAGTATTAATAAGAAAATTAATTAAAATTAATAAGATTTTGATCTTACATACTTGTGTTTTACATCACTCGATCCTGTTAAGTGTGTATTATTTTTGTGTATACTCACAATAAAAACAAAGTGTTGTGCTTTTTGCCAAATAAAGAAAAATAAACATGATGTGAGTTCTGCCTTCTCTCTGTCAGTGAAGTCCATTCTGAAACGCGTCCGAAAATTAACTGTAACTCAGCGAATTCTCAGTCAAACAGGCATACAGACACACAGGCATGGAGCTTGAATTTTCTTCTTTTAAATGAAGTAATTTTTATATAAAAAATATATTCTCAGTTTATGTAATGTGTATGAAAAGAGAGAAATGTCAGTCGTTCTCATCTCAGCTCATTATGTTTTAATGTGACTCCGCCCACGGAGAGCGCGCGCTATTCAAACGCAAATAATCTGAGGTGATCCAGGCAAACCCGTGAACGCCCACATCAGCTGGAAAACACACACAGCGAGTTCACTTTCAGACTCATGTACTTTACGACGCTGTGAGGAATAATACTATCTTGATAATAATCCTGGAAAATTTACCTCAGAAGTTCTGGAAGTTTCATTTTCGAGGAGCAAAGGGATCCGGCTGAGGAATAGGTCAGTTCTATATCTGCTTTGTTCTAATCGCAATAGTGTCTATACACGCTGAATGAATGAACGCACAGATGCGTGCTGTTATGTAGCTACAGCTGGCAAAAAGACTGTTTAAAAATGAATCGCGTTTCTATGTATCAATGAATGAACGCACAGATGCGTGCTGTTATGTAGCTACAGCTGGCAAAAATACTGTTTAAAAATGAATCGCGTTTCTATGTATGAATGAATGAACGCACAGATGCGTGCTGTTATGTAGCTACAGCTGGCAAAAATACTGTTTAAAAATGAATCGCGTTTCTGTGTGTGAATGAATGAACAGCTTTTACCAAACTCTATTGCTATACTGAAATGAGTAAAAATCGGATAGATTATAAAGTTTTTACTGTTAAATACTGCCACATCAAATAAGCTTATAATGTTGCCAATTTCTGCTCATATGAATTGAATTACGTATGATAAAATGTATACTTTAGTTTTTACAAAGAAAGATTACACTAGAAATATTGTTACAATTTTAATTGTTGTTGTAATTGTATAACCTTTTTAATAAAATAGCAAAAAAAAAAAAAAAAATGTATGTATGTATGTATGTGTGTGTATATATACAGTATATATATATATATATATATATATATATACACACACACACACACACACACACAAGGATAGATGTAAACAAAATCTTAAAAGGTCAATATAAGCCTTCTCTATAAATAATTTTATTATGCTTTATTAGTGACACATTTGGGTAGAGAATATTTTCCAAATCTGAAAATACAGTATGAGAACAATTAACTGCACAATTACTAGAAATGTTTACCTTGGATATTATACAATTTGCAAGCACAATTTGTGGAAAAAACAACAACAACTGTGAACCAATTTTATTTATATATATATATATATATATATATATATATATATATATATATATATATATATATATATATATATATATATATATATATATATATATATATATATATATATATATATATATATATATATACATACACACACTCACCTAAAGGATTATTAGGAACACCATACTAATACTGTGTTTGACCCCCTTTCACCTTCAGAACTGCCTTAATTCTACGTGGCATTGATTCAACAAGGTGCTGAAAGCATTCTTTAGAAATGTTGGCCCATATTGATAGGATAGTATCTTGCAGTTGATGGAGATTTGTGGGATGCACATCCAGGGCACGAAGCTCCCGTTCCACCACATCCCAAAGATGCTCTATTGGGTTGAGATCTGGTGACTGTGGGGGCCATTTTAGTACAGTGAACTCACTGTCATGTTCAAGAAACCAATTTGAAATGATTCGAGCTTTGTGACATGGTGCATTATCCTGCTGGAAGTAGCCATCAGAGGATGGGTACATGGTGGTCATAAAGGGATGGACATGGTCAGAAACAATGCTCAGGTAGGCCGTGGCATTTAAACGATGCCCAATTGGCACTAAGGGGCCTAAAGTGTGCCAAGAAAACATCCCCCACACCATTACACCACCACCACCACCACCACCTACCTGTGGTAACAAGGCATGATGGATCCATGTTCTCATTCTGTTTACGCCAAATTCTGACTCTACCATCTGAATGTCTCAACAGAAATCGAGACTCATCAGACCAGGCAACATTTTTCCAGTCTTCAACTGTCCAATTTTGGTGAGCTCGTGCAAATTGTAGCCTCTTTTTCCTATTTGTAGTGGAGATGAGTGGTACCCGGTGGGGTCTTCTGCTGTTGTAGCCCATCCGTCTCAAGGTTGTGCGTGTTGTGGCTTCACAAATGCTTTGCTGCATACCTCGGTTGTAACGAGTGGTTATTTCAGTCAAAGTTGCTCTTCTATCAGCTTGAATCAGTCGGCCCATTCTCCTCTGACCTCTAGCATCAACAAGGCATTTTCGCCCACAGGACTGCTGCATACTGGATGTTTTTCCCTTTTCACACCATTCTTTGTAAACCCTAGAAATGGTTGTGCGTGAAAATCCCAGTAACTGAGCAGATTGTGAAATACTCAGACCGGCCCGTCTGGCACCAACAACCATGCCATGCTCAAAATTGCTTAAATCACCTTTCTTTCCCATTCTGACATTCAGTTTGGAGTTCAGGAGATTGTCTTGACCAGGACCACATCCCTAAATGCATTGAAGCAACTGCCATGTGATTGGTTGATTAGATAATTGCATTAATGAGAAATTGAACAGGTGTTCCTAATAATCCTTTAGGTGAGTGTGTATATATATATATATATATATATATATATATATATATATATTGTCCTTGCATTCTTTCTTGTGGCTCAGTCACACACCTGAATGAAAGGCTCATTATGTACGCAGCCTCATTATGTGGGCCCCATTGTCTCCTCAGGTGTGAATCACGCCCACCAGCATATTGCCTTTCCAAACAAAAAGTGTCGTACAAAATTTAAATCAATGTATTGTGTTATGTGAATGATTAGGCAGGATGATTTTCACATCATTTTGAAGATAAAACTCTAGGCGACAAAATGCATTATTCAGAAGTCTTGTGGACACATATTTAGTATGTGTTTTGTGGCCTTATTTCAGATATTTTTGTTTTTTGTTTTTTCAATAACCATGCATAAACATTATTCTCTCAAAAATGCAAACATGTACATACATGTTGCTCACATATTATGGTAGCCCTGTTTGTGCTAAATAGAGCGTAATTACACCTTTGCCATTAATATGTTTATAAGCAACTGAAAAAAGCACAAATGTCAGGGCATGTCAGAAAATCTCAAGGACCCCAAAAACACCTCAGACCCCAGAGGGTTAAATGTAGGCTAAATCGCCCTGAATTAAATTGTAAAAACAGCTCAAATAAATGTATTTGTCAATGTTGCGATATTGTTTCATTTAAGTTCATAATTATTCTATAAATGTTATTTAGTTATTATATATATATATATATATATATATATATATATATATATATTATTAGTTGTTATTTACTTTATTCACAAATCGCACCCTGGTTGTAAGCAGTGTTTGGAATAACGCCGTTTAAAAGAACGGCGTTAGGTAACGACGTTATTTTTTCAGTAACGGGGTAATCTAACTAATTACTTTTCCCGTCGTTACAACGCCGTTACCATTACTGGACGTTAAATGCGGTGCGTTACTATGCATTGATTGAATAAACTGTGTAATCCGAACGCACCCCTGGCTCGCACAGCGAGTGAGGAGGTGGGTTAATAACGAGGTAAGCGATTATGATTGGCTAAGGCAGGGTCATGTGTTTCATGGTAGCCAATCAGAGCCAGTGTTTTTACACACACGCCAGCACACGCGCCACACACACACACCAGCTAAACAGAGATTCGATGAAGCAGCAGAGATGGCGAGTCAGTAGCAGTCTATGGTCAGGAGCAATCCGATGAAAAGTTGGCATTTTCAAGGTGAAGATATAAGCACTACTTCAAATTCATTGAGGTCAAAGGCTAGAACTAGGAGTGGAACGGTGTATTCGTATTGAACCGAAAGAGAGAGAGAGACTCGCGGGCGCGATTGAAAAGTTGCATAGTGGTTACATTTGTGTGTGTGTGTGTGTGTGTGTGTGTGTGTGTGAGAGAGAGAGAGAGAGAGAGAGAGGCGCGATCGAAAAGGCGCAAATTGTTTACATTTGTGTGCGCGTGTGTGTGAGGCGCGGACGCGATCGAACAGTGGAAACAAAAACATAATCCGTAATTTTGTTTATACAGGACATTCATTGCAAAGTGTTTAAGTTACTGCTAATTAAAATTTTAAGGAAAACAAATATATTAATCTTATATAATGTGCACAGTCAGTGCACTACAAATAAACTGGTTCAATGCCTTTACTTTATTAATAAAACTTTTAAATAAAAAGTTGAGAGAGGTTGATTTAATTTGCAGAGTTAAATGCACATTATATGGTGTAACTGTTTACTTTTCTTACAAAGAATGCTTGAAGTGCAGGATAAACCTCTTGCTGTCTGTCGACGTGCAATAAATATCTAAAGTTAAACACCTGTCTGTTCTACTCATTTCAACTGACTTGTGAAAACTGCTTAAAAAATCCAAATTCTTTGACATATAGCAACTTTTTTTTTTTTTTACAGTAACGCAAATAGTTACTTTCCCTGGTAACGAGTTACTTTTATTATAGAGTAATTCAGTTACTAACTCAGTTACTTTTTGGAACAAGTAGTGAGTAACTATAACTAATTACTTTTTTAAAGTAACGTTCCCAACACTGGTTGTAAGGATTCAAAGATCCCTGTGGAATTTAATATTGAGTTGAACATTTTGTTCATGACAACAAATGAACATGCGTTTGAAGATTGTATTTAGTTTTGCTTGGAAAAAGCTGGCCCAAACTGAAGTAGCGTTTTAATTCTTCAATTATTGAAATAATTAAAGCTGCAGTAGGGAGCTTTTAGAAAACGTTGACTTAGCCTGAAAATTTGAACAAGCACAGCTTACAGGCCCCTCCCCCTTGCTCTGCAGCGCTACAGCCCTCCCTCCACAGCTCCTCCCCCACCACAGAGCCTGCCGTGAGCGCGCAGGCTAGTAAACATGCAGGGCCTCATGTTTGAGTTAAACAGTTATCGCACATTCACTGGTAGGGACGAAACATCAACAATATGCTTTACATTGACTATGGCCTGCCCATACTTTGACTTCAAACTTGGTCCTCAAATCATTACGTATTTTACAATACATGTAAATAATGTAACTTCATAACGTTGCACTCTTTCTATAAGTTATAAATAGCTAGCAAGATAATATAACGATCACGTTACAGTATGTAAGTAATTATTCTAGCGATGTGTAATGCTAAATAAGGTTTGCTAGTACATTATTTCAGCAACATGACAAGCCAGTGAATTAGCCGGTTTCAATTGTTGCTTTGCACAGTACGTGACATTGTATCTGTATGTTATGCGGCTAGAGGTTTGACACTGAGTCAATGGGCTCCGACGCGCTTGTTTATCGTCATCAGTCTTTTTCCGTTTACCTGTCTTTGTTGTATGAGCAGGTGCCACTCGAGAAATTGGCAGTTTTGGTTGTTTGTCCGCGGCCATTAGCACAGCTGCGACACACCGACAATCTTGATTTTGAACGATGGTCCGCGCTGTGCGAGAGAGGGGTGTGATCAGCGCGTACACAATCTTGATTTTGAATGACGGTACGTGCTGTGCGAGAGAGGGGTGTGATCAGCACGTACACAAGCTTGATTGACACTGCTAAGACACTCCTCCTGGCTCTGATTGGTTGTTTCTGACCGGGAGCGGTGTATTTCTGCAAATGGCAGTAGGACCACTGGGAGGAGCCAGAGGAGCTTTCACAGATTATCTGTCTCATATTCTACTGTCAGGACATAATGACAGTTTTAACAAATATGTAAAAAATTAATTTTTACAGAAGTTACCTACTGCAGCTTTAAATATTTAGTAATAAACATTTATGACAGAAACATTACTATATGTAGCCTAAATTATTTAATTCCTTCATTATCAACACTTGAATAGCCTATTGCTAATGTCTAGAATAGCGATTTTAGTGTGAATTGCATACTCTTTGTTTTGCAAACTCGGATAGCCTGAGGGGGGGTTGGAGAAGGCAGTTGCTTTATCGTGGGGGTGCAGGAGGTGTTAATGTTCCGTCTTTCATATGGAGAGTGTCGGATAGCCAGCCTGATGAGCAGGCAAAGGCAAAATTATTTTAAGGATAAATCTCAAAATCTCCAAAAGTCCATATGTAGGCCCTATATCTTATTAAATTATAAATATTGTAGTTTTATTTATTGTATTTAAAGGTTTTCCACACACAATTTCAATTTAGCAGATACAGAGCTCTTTAATTCGCGATCAACCTCGTTTTATTGGTGAATTCAGCAAGGCATGCTGTGTCTTTGAAGCAACAAAGGCTATTTGTTACAGTTTTTTCTTTCGTGATTTGTGTGGATGACACGCAGCAACATATACAGTATTGTAGCGATCGGAGAAAATGACAGACTTGCTTTATAGTCCCAAGGCTCTTTTATTAACGTGAGCACCTGTGTGGCCGATGCTCTTGCCTCACATCACACAGAACCGTGAACACCAATCTTCCGGAACTTCCTCGTGAACAACCCCGCCCTGCATAACTGCGCAGGCTCGTTCATCAGAAGAACAGCCCTCGCCTTAAAGTCCCACAAAACCAGAACACATAACACATGAAAGAAAAATACATGCATCAAGATTGCACCTGATATTGAACATAAATAGTCTTTAGACTTGCTACACTGCTCCCCCTTCACAAAGTTCCTCGACCTCGAGGGAACAAACAAAGTCCCTAAACCGTCTTGGCGGCCTTCTGACACGCTGAGGCCGCAGTTGCCCTTTCTGTGTAACTGAAACCGGGCTATATGAATGCGAAGTTTGCAGCTCAAGAGCTGGTGTGGCTGTATGTGGGTCTGCCAGAGGACTGGAAGTGCTCGCCTGGGGTCCTGGTCCACCCTCTGGGGTAGGCACAACTGTAGAGGTGGCCGGTGTTTGGGCTGTAGCGGCACCTCCTCTATAAGGTGCCAATCTGTCTCGGTGCACAGCCACCTTCCTACCCCTCGGAGGCAACTGAACTCGGTAAACCACTTCTCCGATTCTCTCCAGAACACTGCATGGTCCAACCCACTTGGAATCCAGTTTAGGGCACCTGCCCTTCTTTCTCTGAGGGCTGTATACCCACACCAGCTCTCCTGCTGTGAAATGCCGCCCTTTTGATTTCAGGTCATAATTTCGCTTCTGCCGGGTCCCCGCTTTTAACAACTGCTTCCTTGCAAAATTATGAGCGGCTTCCAATGAGTCCTGAAGCTTCCTAGCATACTCAGGGCCCGGGGGCACAGCAGGCGCATCAGGTGGCCTCCCAAAAGCCATTTCCCCAGGTGTTCTGATCTCCCGCCCCAACATCAAAAGGGCGGGTGTGCAAGAGGTTGAGTCCTGCACAGCGGATCGGCACGCCATTAGGATAAATGGCAAATGCGTATCCCAATCTCGCTGATGCTTGGCAGACACAATGGCCAGCTGTTCCGCCAGTGTCCTGTTAAACCTCTCAACGAGGCCATCACTTTGGGGATGCAAAGGGGTGGTTCTTGTTTTGTGAATCCCTAATTTCTCACACATCAGCGAGAAGACACGTGACTCAAAATTTCGGCCTTGATCGCTGTGTATGGATTCAGCAACCCCGAACCGACTGAACATGCCATCCACCAACGCGTTCACCACTGTCTCGGCTTCTTGGTCAGGTAGTGCGTAAGCTTCTGGCCATTTAGTGAAATAATCCATAGCCGTCAGCACAAACCTGTTACCCCTCTCCGAACATGGAAAAGGACCCATTACATCCACCCCCACTCTCTCCATTGGGCCTCCTACGGGGAACTGTTGTAAGGGAGCGAGGGACTGGCCAGACGGGCCCTTGCGGGCAGTGCAACCATCACACCGCCGACAAAAATCCTCCACATCTCTCCTCACAAGCCCCCAGTAAAAACTCTTTCTGACACGTTTGAGTGTTTTTGAAACCCCAAAGTGTCCAGACCCCACCATCCCGTGGGCAGCCCTTATAACCCCCTCCCGCAGCGACATGGGTACCACCACCTGCCACCTCCCCTCCCCCGTAGCAGGGTCTTTCCACTCTCTCTCTAACACCCCGTCTTGCAGACGCAGTTCTTTGAATTTTGTCCATAAGTTTTTCGTGGACAAAGAGAGAATGGCCACTTCCTCCCACAGAGGTCGCTGTTGTGTTTGGACCCATTGGATTACAGGCTGCAGGTCCGCATCTTCCTCTTGCAGCCGCCTCCAGTCTTCTACTCCCACTGTCCCCACCATCAGACACGCTGGCGTATCGCCAAGCTTGCAAACCACAGAAGCCCCACTGGCATCCGGGTCCTCCAGCTCTCTTTCCCTGGCTTCTCTTTTATCACAGTAGCGACACCCGTCAGCAAAGCATGGTCGACGAGAAAGAGCGTCTGCATTTGTATGGCCTGACCCTGGTCGGTGGACTACTCTCATATTGTATGCCTGGAGTTCCTCAATCCAGCGTGCCAGCTGACCCTCTGGCTCTTTGAATGACATTAGCCATTGGAGAGCTGAATGATCAGTGCGTACAGTGAAAGGTAGCCCGCACAGGTAATACTTAAAGTGTCGGACTGCAAACAGCACCGCAACAAGTTCCCGTCTGGTGACACAGTATCTGCGTTCGGCCTTATTGAAAACTTTACTGAAGTAGGCCACAACTCGCTCTCCCCCAACCCCTGCCTGAGAGAGAACCGCCCCCATGCCCACATTGCTGGCGTCCGTGTCAAGAATGAAGGGCAGTGCGAGGTCAGGGGGAACCAGTACAGGGGCTGTGACCAGAGCATGTTTCAGGGCGTCAAAAGAGTTTTGACACTCCTCAGTCCAAGCAAAGGACTTGTCCTTCTTCAGCAGGCGGAAAAGTGGGTCTGCGATGCTGGAAAAACCCTGCACGAACCTCCTGTAATATTAGGCCAACCCTAAAAAACTTTTGACCTGCTGTGAGGTTGTAGGAGTGGGCCAGCTGCTTACCGCCTGCACCTTCTCTTCCATCGGGCCAATCCCTTGGCCCCCCAGCTTGTGCCCCAAAAACGTCACCTCCCTCCTAAACAAATGACATTTCTCTGGGTGCAGTTTCAAGCCAGACTCGCTTATGCGAACCAGCACACGCCGGAGTGCCTCCAACGAGGTCTGAAATGAACTGCCATGGACCAGGATGTCATCCAGGTACACCAGACACTCTGACCGCGGAATACCCGATAACACCCTGTCCATTAACCTGGCAAAAGTGGCTGGTGCATTGCAAAGGCCAAAGCAGAGCACCCTGAACTGCCATAGCCCCCTGCTCGTACAAAAAGCAGTTTTCGGTCTAGCATCGGGAGAAAGTGGTACCTGCCAGTAACCAGTGCGCAGGTCCAGTGAAGTGAACCATGACGACCCGGTTACGAGGTCCAATGACTCATCCACACGAGGGATAGGGTATGAGTCCTTCCTAGTGACCTCATTAAGGCGCCTATAGTCAACGCAAAACCTCCACTGCCCCCCCTTCTTAGGAACCATGACCACCGGTGCGGCCCACGCGCTCTCGGACGGCTCAATAATCCCCGCTCGCTGCATGTCTAACAAGGCCTTATCAGCAGCGTCCTGGCGGGCAAAAGGGAGCCTCCGGGGCCGCAGCCTAATGGGCATGGCATCACCAGTCTCAATTTCGTGCTGCACCAGGTGTGTTCGCCCCACATCTCCTTCCCCAAATGCAAAACAATGTTGGAAATCAACCAACAAATCCCACAACTGCCCCCGCTGACTCTCATCCAAGCCCTCACAATTCTTCAGCCACAACTCCTTCAAAGCAACCAACCCCTTTCCCTCCTCAACAGCCCGAAATGGAATGCCGGTTGCCTGCTCATACCTGCTGGGGAGGTTCGAGGATGGCTCTAAAGGTGACTGTGTGGCCGCCCCAGGGAAGAGGTCAGCTGGGGTGTTGGGTAAGGGGGTGGAGTAAACATCTACCTGTGGTGGACTGACGACAGCGCTGGGGTGGGTTCGCGAGTGCAGTGTGTGGTGCTCCAAACTAGTGTCCTCAGGTGCAGCTGCTGCATCCAGCAGACCTGTAAAAGACATATCAACATTCCTTTCAGTGGACATGACAACCTCAGGACCCCCTTCAAAACGGAGCAGGCCATCTCTCAGGTCTAACTGGCAACCTGCACTTCTAAGGAAGTCCAGACCAAGAATACAAGGGTCCTGAACTGCAGCCACCCACACTGAATGACGTAATGTCTTTCCCCCTACAGTCAGCCCCACCACGCCTTTACCCTTCATTGGCGCCAGTTCACCTGTCACTGTGCGTAGACGGACAGTGGTGGGTTCCAGACTGGCATTGACAGGAACTACCTCCGGTCTTATAACTGTCACAGTTGATCCCGTATCCACCAATGCTAAACATGGAACCCCCTCCACCAAAATTGGCACATGACAAAAATCACTAACACATGTCCGTCCCACCACAATCACAGACTCCTTTGGCTCA
Organism: Rutilus rutilus; assembly: GCA_021464565.1. NCBI lineage: Eukaryota > Metazoa > Chordata > Actinopteri > Cypriniformes > Leuciscidae > Rutilus > Rutilus rutilus. The sequence goes on from JAJAQA010000011.1 coordinate 1,901,285, forward strand.
CATTCACCCTTCCCCAACAGTCCTTGATCATTTTCCCTCTGTCCATCTCTTGAGACTCCTGCTGGTGATGACTCATATTGGGGATGAGTGCTGGGGGTCCGCATGGCCCCGATCATGCGGACCCCGTCCCATTTCCCTGGTTACTGGCCAGTTTAGGACACTGACGAACTAAATGTCCAGTCTGCCCACACCCCCAACAAATCCTCGGTCGTGTGCGGGGACGTTGATCAGGTTGCAGCGCCACAGCGCGGATTAATTCAGTAATCTCAGAAACCCAGGCTGGCCTTTCGCTTAGCACCTCCCCCACGTCAGCAGACCTCACTGGCACAGATGTGCGCTGTCTCTCGTCCGGCACGCACATTCCCCAGACAATCTCCCTCTCCAAAGCCATCTCCAAAGCATCCTGCAGGGTTTGAGGGTGGGCTAGTTGTGTCTGTCTACGGAGCTCCACAGGGGTAAGGGCCTGTATGAATTGGTCTCTCGCAAGCTCCCCTTGAACTGACGGTGGCATGTGGGCATATGCTCGCCGAGTCAAATTTTCAATATCATTAGCCAGGACTCTCAGTTGCTCCCCTGGCTGCCTGCGTCTATTACTCAGTTCAGAACGCAGGAGCCCTGGCTGCTCAAATTGCCCAAAACGCCGTCTCAGTGCCCCGACAAGTGCATTATAATTGTGTCTATCTTCAGGGATAAGCAGTAACAAACAGTTCAGAGCATCATCAGTGAGACACATAGCCAATTCAAGAGCTTTGCGGTCCTCTGGCCAGTTTGCAGCATGAGCCAACAGTTCAAATTGTGCATGAAAAGCTTCCCAATCCGCTTTACCTGAGAATTTGGGGGTCTTTACTGCCACTGTAGCCGCGGCAGCGCGGGCGCCGCCATGTTCATTCACGTTGGAAACCAGCGCCGCTCCGTGGGCGCCGCCATGTTTGTTTACGTCCGAAGACAGCGCGGTTCCGTGGGCGCCGCCATGTCTGTTTACATCGGAACCCAGCGCGGTTCTGTGGGCGCCGCCATGTCTGTTTATGTCCGAAGACAGCGCGGTTCTGTGGGCGCCGTCATGTCTGTTTACATCGGCAACCAGCGCGGTTCCGTGGGCGCCGCCATGTTTGTTTGTTGAACTCGTGAAAGTTCGGCGGTACTCGGCGGCACTCGGCTCCGGCAACGAAAGCCCGGCGTCTGCAGCCATTCTCCTAGTAGCCTCCCTCACACGAGCCTTGTGTGATTCCAGAAAGTCTTCCTCTGTTGCGAATTGATCGGAGGCCCATGCTGAAGCGCCTACAGCCTCACGAAACATTCGGCTTGCTTCTGGCTCGGACTTAATCTTTTCTTTAGTCTGCTTCCGCATCGCGTTTCAGGGACACTAACGAGAGCAATCTCGTATACTAACTGGATTCAAACAGTTCACTTCTGACACCAGTGTAGCGATCGGAGAAAATGACAGACTCGCTTTATAGTCCCAAGGCTCTTTTATTAACGTGAGCACCTGTGTGGCCGATGCTCTTGCCTCACATCACACAGAACCGTGAACACCAATCTTCCGGAACTTCCTCGTGAACAACCCCGCCCTGCATAACTGCGCAGGCTCGTTCATCAGAAGAACAGCCCTCGCCTTAAAGTCCCACAAAACCAGAACACATAACACATGAAAGAAAAATACATGCATCAAGATTGCACCTGATATTGAACATAAATAGTCTTTAGACTTGCTACAGTATTATCAGCTGTATGGTGTGTTTTTACCCTGAAATGTTTCATTTCGAGAAAGACCCGGCGCGCGCAGTGGGAGACGAAAGAAACTTACTAAAAAAAGATCCAGCGCGAGAGAGAGGCAAAGAAAAACGCCTGTTCTTAATTTATGTTGCTCTGAACTATTTTCGTTTTGTACCGTTTTAATTTTTTTACTTAGCTGCAATTTCGTTGGCAATGCACATGTAAAATGTTGCAAGAATAAGATTCTGTGTTTCTTATTTTGCATCGCAAAGGGAATAAACTCTCAGGGTTTCCGCGGGGTCTTAAAAAGTCTAAAATTCTGAACTTTAAATTTAAGGCCTTAAAAAGTCTTAAAAACGGCCAGATTTTCATCCTAGGTCTTAAATTTAATTTAGTCAGGTCTTAAAAAGTGTTTACCCTCATTCATTTCCAGAAACGCTGGCCGCAGAAAGTTATTTCAAAGAGTTGTAGCCTACAAAGCGGAGCTCTAGCAGGGGTCTCCAACACGTCGCTCACGTGCTACCAGTAGCTCATGGCTTGATATGAGCTAGTTCGCCACAGTAAACTGCCATGCAGGCTAGAATTGCGAAACATTATTGGATAATTCTTATAATTGACATTTCTCTGGGCCAATCGGAATCTTAGCACTTTTTCTCTTGGCCAATTGGAATCTTAGCACTTGCATCATTATCTTGAAGCACAGTAGCACACACACAGCGTCAACAACAGCTGAGCTCGCCATTTGATGAGACGCCTGGCTACCGTGCGAGTCGAATGGAAACTCACGCATGAATTTTCCTGCATTGAACTTGTTTTAGCGCCCGCCAAAGTGAATTTTTGTCCCGCCAAAGTCTTATTTGATAGGTGAGTAATATAGATGAACGGCTGCGTTTGTGACAGGGCGTATGTTTTAACTAAAAGAACGACCAGAGAGAGAGAGAGAGAGTCGGTCGCGCGCGCGCACACTCTCTGTGTAAACGACTTCACCGTCTCCAAACTTAGCGCTGTCCTTGCTCTCTCTCCCTCGCACATATTAATCAAAATAAATCGACACGGTGGTAAAATGTCGGAAGACCAAAGTTTTGTGTGGAGCATTCGGAGATTTTTTTCCGCTGAATTATACTCTGCTGGGTGTGAATTGTGCTAAATAAGTTTCCTTATCTTCTCGCGTTCCGGACATTCAGTTGACATAAAACAACACTTTAATTAAACGAAATAAAACTATACAGTGATGAAATCTTGACAAATCTTGGATGTCCATGTCCTAACTGCTGGGATAATCACACAACGCGCACGGCACGTCCAAATCGCGAACTAATGACTCCTTTGAACCGATTAATTTTAATGAACTCAGGAGACGTCTGAATCGGTGTATAACTATATCAGTAACACTTTACAATAAGGTTCTATTTATTACATAAATTATATAAAAAGTACAGTTTGCTAACTCAAGCTTAAACTTTAAAATAAACAAAAACACTTTTTTAAAAGCATTTTAAACATTTTTCCACACAGTGCTATCAAGAATCGATAAGTGAATCGTTAAAGAATTGGATCGATAATCAGAATCAGTGGCATTATTACTGATAAAATCTTATCAAATCCCATCCCTATGTGAAGACAGTAAAATTATAATCAAACTAGGGCTGTCACGATGTTAGATTTTTCACACCACGGTTATTGTGGCCAAAAGAATTCACGATATCGATATATCGCGATATCTATAGAATCTATGGGGGGGGGGGGGGGGGGGGGTGTACTCAATCTATGGCAAATTTTTGTGAAGGAAGACAAGCATGTGAAGTTTATCTGGTTTCAAACTGAAGCCAAACACTGTCTGAAGGTTTCCTGAAGAACTGAAAAGCTCTTAAACCTGTTGTTGCACTGGCGTCAATAAAGTCATGCAGATAGCAGATTTGAATAAAAAAATCAAGTGCAAATACAAATACAAAAATAAGATGAGTAAAGAAAACGGGGTTCTTAATTTTAATAATCACCCTTTATTAAATATATAAACACAGAAACCCCCTGTTAACAGTTAATGTCACGTTTCCCATTCCATGATGACTAGTAAAATAATAGCCGCGTCGCGACTATGACAACTCGACGTATTGCACACCGGACACGCACTTTCTCAGTTTATGGCCAGCAATATCATTATGTTTAAGGACATTATGGAATTGAGATAATGTACTATGTTATGATTATACTGTACAATTAAATACAATAGTTGCCGAGTCTGTGATCTGAACACTTTTTTCTGCGCTCTGCGTCGCGGCAGGATTTTGAACAACGTCCTGAGCCGTTGCTGGGCGCCGCGGACAGACGCCGAATAGAACCGCGCTGTGCTTCTCGTCCGGTGTGTGTTCACTCATACAGAATGTGTTCGAATTTTAAAGACGTGGCGCTGCGCTTCTCGTCCAGTGTGCGACCACCTCTAAGGTGCTGTTTTCTTTGAAGCCGAAGAACTCTGTTGTTAATACTGGCGAGCTCAGCTTACTTTTTTCGGGTGTGGACAGAGTGTTTCACTCTAGCTGCGCGGGCGCGGACGAGCGCTGCGTCTAGAAAACACCAATATCGCCAATACCGGTATATTGTATTGCTCTAAATTAACACGATGTCGATATTTCATGCTTTGAATATCACGATTATCGTCAATACCGGTATATTGCGACACCCCTAAATCAAACATTAAAGAACATACATGTTTTTTAATAGTTTTTTTTTTTTTTAAGAGTTAAAAGATTAAAACATTTTGCTAACATGAGGTCTTATTGTGTCACTGTCAGTCTTGTTACATCAGTGCAAAACTAGGGTATGCAGATTAATTATTATTATACATCATTCATCAGCATGCATTGATTAATCCCATGGCATGTATAAAAAAAGTTAGTCTGCACCGGTGCAGACTAAAATCATTAAAATCATGATGATTAAAATCATTTTAATGGTATTTTAATTTTTACATAAACAAAAAGTGCATATTGATGCTAATCAATTTGTAATTTACTGTTTTTCGACATAAAACTTGTTGAATTGACTTCATTCTGTAGTATTAGCACTTTTTGAACAGGATAGATCCTGATAGATAGATAGATAGAGTTACTCTAATGATCCCGAGGTAACTATCTATATAACTTGGATAATGCGTCGTGTAGGTCTTAAATTTCAATCTTTATGGTCTTAAAATGTCTTAAAAAGGTCTTAAATTTGACTTACTGAAACCTGCAGAAACCCTGCAGATTTTTCATTGACTTTCCCACATAAGACATTACCCAAAATGTTGATATATTTCTGAGGTGCCTTTTGTTATGACCATGTCATATTGGGGTGTCTATGATTTTGTCATGTGGTAATCACAACTTTAAATGTGTGTAATTCTGCATATCTCCTGTAACGTTGCATTTCTACAACCTTCATGTGATGCGTTTGATATCTCTGAAATTCTCTCAATCTAACAGAGTCAAATTCCAATAGCAGAATGCAGTAATATATATTGTTTACACACTTCATATTTCTGGAACCGAAAGGTTTAAGTCAATCGACACTGTAACCCGAGCCAGGAGACTGTTTCAGACAAACAAAGGGATCTTCCCGCTAGGATCTCGACATCTCGACATCTGATTCGTCTCCCACGAAGAAGGGGACGGTACTTGGGACACTGATAAAAGTCCCAACCTTCAGTTTCCTCACTCTCTTCTCTCTTCGATCGCTCTCCTCTCATCGATCGCACTGACCTCCACGCGCAGCTCTCCTCCTCCCAGCGGAACCAGCGGGACAGGCCTTGCTTTGGCCTCGGGGACGCATGCCCTCGCGTCATGTAGAAGCTGCCGGTCTTTGCAACTAAGCTCATACGTGCCTTTCCCCTCCAAAAGGGAAATGACTGAACTTTCTCGGTAACGTTAAATTCAAGTGAGCCTTTACATCGTTTTGCGAAACGACCCAGAAGACGAAGCTAGACGCAAACCAGCCGGACACGCGCGCGTCCCCTTTTCAGCATCACACTGAAAGAGTACCACATCTCGCAAGTATCTCTCTCTAACAGCTGATTCCTGGTGTTTAGCTTGTAGGTCTGTGAATTAAGTTACCCTCTTTCTTTCTTTCTTTCTTTCTTTCTTTCTTTCTTTCTTTCTTTCTTTCTTTCTTTCTTTCTTTCTTTCTTTCTTTCTTTCTTTCTTTCTTTCTTTCTTTCTTTCTTTCTTTCTTTCTTTCTTTCTTTCTTTCCGATCACGTCATGTTTGTTTAAATGTTTGTTTGTTTTATTGTTTGCATTTTACGTACGTTTATATTTGTAGCTTATATAATCTCCTAGCGTGTGCCATTTTATTAATAAACCCATTTATACTTTTAACTGTCTCTGTGTTTGAAAACCCACTTTTTATAAAGTCAATGAAACAAAAGATCTATAAAGCTACAGGCTCTATATTATAAAACTACTTTGAGTAGTTTTAATTTATAAACCCAAAGAGGTTTTATGTTCGTGGCCAGAAGATAAACTTTCTTGGAGTTTTGTAAACAGGAATACTTCTTCTTAACTGTGATAGTCTTACATTTATTCGCGGGACGAATAACGGATGACGAAACCAGTTACAGAACGAGGCATTTCCTATAATTGATAAAGTAAATGCATATGCGATTTATGAATTATGACCATGAGTTATGATTATTAATATTTCTAAAATTCCCTATATCCTTGAGCTAATTCGCATTAACCCAGAGGCATTTACGCTACACACTGTACAGACATACCTCAAACAATATTTAACCGTAACACATCCTTTATATTTACAAAAAAAGAAAAACCCATATATATCCACACAAAAACATTCATAAATTCACATAAATGTAGCAAATTATTAAATAAAATTTTACAATCCTCATTTAAACTTTTTTTAACCCCTTTCTCGTCAAAGATCTCAGACGGCCCCATACTGTTGTTCAACATTCATTACTCGTTAAAACATCACACTCTTGATCTGGACAAACTGAGCATCATTAGAAAGGTTTAAGACTCCAGCTTCCATATTTGACCACTGTTTATGATTAAACTGGTTTGCAGTGACATTCATTTCTTAATTTATGCCAGGAGTGCAAAATAATTAATCCGTAACGTTCGTTATTTTGAATAGAAATCATCACTCATAAAGCATTCATTCACGTCTTCTCCGGTTTATTTGTGTTCACACACATGCAATATACAGCATCCGCCAGGGCTATTAGTCCAATGGTGCGCATATTTGGAGAAATAAAGATTTATCTTCACATGATTGCAAAATATTTCGTCATACAGAATAATATTTCTATTTATTTTCCACCGAATTATGCGATCTGAAGAGCTCAAACAGCGAACACAGTGAGATGTGTGTCTCCTCTCAGCGCTCCCTCATTCGCTGTACAGCTGGCGAGTATATGTGGTTTGTGTGTAATTTACGTGCGATTTGGGTTATTTTCATATGAATAAAGCATGTTTACAGCAGACCCGCGCCAGACACAACTTCACGGACGGGCATTACAGTTTCTTCAGGGGGGCTCAAATGAGATCAACCTAATTGCATAATAACATGAAACGATAATGATCGATTATGAATATGATACAATGATAATGATCAATAGTAACCTACATAATGTACTGACGCTGACAAGGTTGTGCTGTTTAGGCTCTCGCAGCCTCTCGAGTTTTATATTTATAACATGATACAGTTCAGCAACACCACACGACCAAGTGCCGAATACCATCACGACTGCAAATGTAACACTGATTTCGAAAGTTCAATAAACAAGTAATTAATAAGTCACTTACATTTTAGATGTGACAATAATTCCAGTCCAAACAAAGATCACAGCAGAAACAGAACGCATCTCACAGTCAATCGTGTTTTCATTACTGAATGATTCAGCTTTTTGAACGAATCAGATTGAGTCAAAGATTCAATGACCCATTCATGAACTAGAGTTCTAAACGGGCCTGAAAATTACAACCCGACCCGACCCGGCCCGTGGCTTTTAAAGCCCGGACCCGATGTAACCCGACACATCAACATGAATTATCTGCCCGAACCCGGCCCGACGCCGCGTCTGATTTTTTTTTTTCTCATACACGTATTATCATGACCAGCAGACGGGAATTCAAATCAGCCTTTAATGTTCACGCCTTTTAACAATACAAACAACTGAAACAATAAACTTTAAATATATAAATAGGCTGTAGTAGCGACGGTGAATTCACCTGCAGCAAGTTTACTTTTCACCAACTCCATCATCTTCTCTCCAGGCTAAAGGCGTGCCGTGCACGCAGCGGCGTCAGGTCTGCCCCCACCCCTCTCCATGATGCACGTTACACGCAGCAGCCAGACTTTCTTTATGGTGAACAGCAGCAATGATTAATAAATGTTTTTTTTGTGTGTGTTTTTTTTTCCACTGAGCGGAAAAGATTAAGCCCGAGGTCCGACCCGACCCGAGTCATTTGATTATATTTTCGACCCGAACCCGACCCGTTGAGAACTCTATCATGAACGACTACTTTATTCTTGATGAATTACCCGTTTGAACGAGTCGTTTGAATAAGACTTTTGTAGAGAAAAATAGAGTATCCAACTACTTCAGCTACTGCAATTGTGCAGTCCTCAACAGAACAACGCTCCGCAGGGATGATTTTAATGCCATGCCTCCACATTAAGTTATCCAAACTTTGAGACGCTGCCATATCAACCAGATTTGCGCTGATCGACAGCGTTTTCAGTCAGTCTCTACTTGCTCAACAATATGCTTGCCAAACAAAAGATTTACACAAACAAACCGCAAAAGATAGAAAAAGTAAAATGTATTAATTCTCTTCCACTCATGCACACTAACTCTGCCCACTCACTCCCAACATCCGCTCAGAGAGAGAGAGAGAGAGAGGGAGGGAGGGAATAGGAAAAAGGAGAGAAGGCTGGGTTATTTTTGTTTGCTTTTAGTTTAATTCTATAGGACAGCGGTTTTCAATAGGTGGGGTGCGCCAAAGAGCCACAGGGGAGGCGCGACATGCTCATTACTGCAACCTTTCATGCCACTATATATATATTGTGCCATAGATCTATATATAATGCTTTAATCAACACTTTACACGATTAGTTAATCTTGAGAGCTGTAATTGTAAAAGCGTGCTAAAAGTATTCAAGAGAGTTCCACTTGTATTACTTATTTCATATGCAAATATGTTAGCCAATCACAGCAATCATTTTAAAAACTGCCAACTTTCTGTAACCTGCGTCGCGGCGACAATACAACCCTCACTTACAAATAGCGAAATATGCAAATGAGCGTGAAGTGCACCGCTTCAAAATTTGGACCAGTGACCAGAAGACCAGATTCGCTCAAGAGACTGCGTCAACAGCAAGGGAAGAAAGAATTTGTGACAAACACTCGTTGCATTAGAAAATTTGGAATGATGTATTAAGGAATTAAATGATAAACAGTGAAATTTAAAACATCACATCACACAGGAGGGAAAGAAGAAAAAAAATATATATATAATGACCAGGAGAACAGCAAAGATTTGCCGTGGAACAAATAAATGTAACCTTAATATAACCCTAATTTATATTTCCTATTTAGTTTATAATTATTATTGTTTCTCTTTTTTTATTACCTATTTAGTTTATAATTATTATTGTTTCTCTCTTTTTTTATTACCTATTTAGTTTCAAGCTAATACATTTAATTGACCCTTATTCTATTAATATATGTATATAATTTATTTGTTTACCTATTTATTCAATTTGTTTCTAATTGGCTTATTTAAGGTTAAGTAAACGTTTTAAATTCAAATGCAATCCTTCCAAATGATAACCCTATAAGAATACCCTTTTTACTCTCGTTCTCCAAGAAAAATAAATAAAAATAAAATATAAAATCAAAATGAATTGAAATGAAATACAATGGAATTTGGGAAAAAATAACAGTAGAGAAAATAAAATACAGGTCAAAATTTACTGCTTAATTAGCCAATCACAGCAGTGGGCGTTTACACTGAAGTCTCACAGCAAACACGCCCCCTCAAACCAGAGGTCCAATCAGAGGGCAAAAATCAGAGTAGGAAAAATGCCTTTTATTTCTAAATTATGACAATTTTTTATATAAAATTATACTAACATTATAAACACAGGAAACATTATAAAACAAAAAAACAATGCAGATCATGACCCCTTTCTTAATAACACGTTAAAATGTTAAAAACCTATTCCGAGTTGTCATGACTGAAATTTATTTAAAAGTAAAGAATATCTAAAATATCTTCTAATGGAACACAACTTACCTCAGTATCTCCAATTTACACGTTATATTCTTCAGTCCAGTGCAGAGCAGCTTCACTCCTGAATCCTGCAGTTTATTATTCTTCATGTTCAGCTCTTTCAGATTGGTATCTGATCCAAGAACTGTAGCCAGAGCTGAACAGCTTTTGTTTGTTAAGCCACAATCATTTAGCCTGCATGACAAATAATTAATATCACGAAATTAGGTGGAACATTTTTATATACAAATATTAAATATATTTTCCATTATTTTATATTTTTAACATAAATAGTATATATAGATAGATAGATAGAAGAGTGACCTGCACACAGAAAAAACTAGCAATTTATATATATTATTTCTGATTAAGTGAATAATTTGCTCAATTAAATGAGACATGCTTGAATAAAAATATTTTTGTTAAAAGGAACACTATGTAGCTTTTCAACCTTCATAATATATTTCCAAGACCCTTGTGATGGTACATCGACTTACAATAGGTTGAATGACACGTCTGCCATAGCCTGACGGGGTCTGTATCGCTTTTACTGGCACTACGTAACTTCGGGGTTCGGGTAGTAACCCGAGCACAAAAAGAACTACAAAATTCGACTGCTTTACGGCATACGTCACTTCCTCCACCACTTCCTCAAATTTGGACGTGAGCGTTTATATACTGTCTATGGACGTGAAAGGCCAACCAGCGTTTGTTTTCGGCTTTCGTGCGTATGTTTTTGTCATGGGGGCTGTTTACACCTGGCCACTTCATGCGTTTTGTCAGATCGGATAGCTATCCGATCGTGAAAAGACCAGGTGTAAATGCCCTCCGAAACGCATTCGAGACAAATTTTAATCTGATCGCTCAAACCACTTCAGGAGGAGGTCTGAGACGCATTCCAGACGAAACTGAACAAGTGTAAATGCATCTGGTTGTTGAAACCACATATGTAAATTGTACTCCTCCCAAAAATGCTAAAAAAAAAAAAAAAAAAAAACGTGAAAGCATGTTATAGGCTATGTGTTATTGCCAGATATGACGACGCGCTGGAACACGCATCACCGCAGATGAGCAACTGAGCATATTCATCAAGCCAACATGCAAACTATCGCAAAATCAAAGTGAAAGTAAGTCGCAGACACTTAACACACAATCATCATCATTAAAAGTAAAGAAACGAAATTATCTTACCAGGGCTGTTGCTGCTCTCTCTTATTGCGGTCTTTGATTTAGAAATTTTAGCTGATGATCAATAAAATGCAGCTCATATCTGCTGCTTTCGGTGACGTGCACAACGTTGTGACGTGACGTGACGTTTCGCAAAAACACATTTATGTGACCAGGTGTAAATGGAATCGTTTTGATAAATCAGATAGCTATCCGATCTGAGAAAACGCATGAAGTGGCCAGTAAATAAATCTCTTATTTGTAAACTTGTTTGCATTCTATGTTGTATGTTGTTGCGCTTGCTTGTAGTATGTCATTTTTTTACGATGCTGTTCATTCATCCATATATATATCCAAATTTCCACATATGTCTAGCTAGCTTTCGATTATCAGAGCTGTTAACAGACTTACAAACACTCGTTCTCTTACGTGTTTTTCGCGTTATGTTTTATTGCCTAGCTTGCCTCACGAACTAGTTTGCCAGCTGAACTCGGGGGTTGTGAGGTGTATTTATCACGTAGTCCTGAGGGATATCAGACGACGCTGTTGATTCTTGCGATTATCATGAGAACAGTTTTCAATATCTCACATAAATATCAGGTCATAAATAAGCCTAACGTAGAGGTTGTAAATAAACGAGCACAATTTGCAAACTATTATAATAAATTGAAATAATCATGTCTTCAGAGTCAATGTGTGCCTGTTCCATGCCCGACGCAGGTACCGGTGTACAGGGTGAGAGGTGGGAGGTAGGGGGGGTGGAGGGGTATTTACGACAGTGCAAGTATTCCACAGCGACTCTAGGGGTCGCTGTTTGACAAAAACACAATTTCTCCACAGTGTGCCTTTAAGATTTATAGTATAAATGACAATGAGTTTTACATTTGTCTTGCAGAGGAGATTCTGGGGGTTTAATGATTTCAGCATTGAAGTTATGTATGAGCATATGTGCTTTATAGCAGAAGTTGAAGGGAACTACATATTGAAAGTTAGTGAAAATAACTATAAACCAGTGTGTTGTATGATAACAACTGTTGTGCTTCATCCTCTGCTAACTCAACCCTATAAAGCCTAATGTATCATATTTGATACATTAATGTCTAAGGCCTCTAAATGATCAATTTGATCAAAACTTTACTTAAAAAAACTGCTGAAAATCTACTTCATGCCTTCTGTCATCTGATTGATAGTTCATACTTTTTAGCAAGTAAAAGGCCTTTCAGTTTAATTCTAAATCAGTGGTTCTTTTTTCTTCTTTTTTGTTGTAAAATCTTTACTGATTAAAGTAAACCTTAGAGTACTTCAAACTAAGAATTTCTTTATAGTTATTAATATTTCAAGATTACAATTATTAGATTAAAACAACTATTTTGTTTTAGAAAAAACATGTTAAAATGTATATCAAATATGATTCAACAGGGTTTTGATAAACGTTTATTTGTATCTCTCAATCATCTATCCATTGCATTGCAATATGTTTTGCCCATCACAATTAAAAATACAGAACTAAAACTAGTAGGAAATTTAGCATTTAAAATGCAATTTTATTGGGAGATATAAAGTAACAACTGATAATATTTGTATTTTAAATAATCTGTTATACCCTGGATTAGATCAAAACATGACATAACATACTAAGTGACTTACAGAGCTCTTCTGGAGGCTTTGATGACTGCCAATAATCTGATGAGACACTCGTCTGATTTCTTGAATTTCTGAAGCTCAAACTCCTCCAGCTCTTCCTTTGATGTCAACAACACAAAGACCAAAGCAGACCACTGGGCAGGTGAAAGGTCACCAGATGAGAGACTTCCTTTGCTAAGGTGGGTCTGAATCTCATCCACCAGAGTTTGGTCATTCAGTTCATTCAGACAGTAGAACAGATTGATGGATCTCTCTGCTGGAAGATTATCTTCTAATTTCTGCTTGATGTACTGAACTATTTCTTTGTTGCTCTGGTCATTGCCGTCTTGCTGTGTTAACAGACCTCGTAAGAGTCGTCGATTGGACTGGAGCGACAGACCGAGGAGGAAGCGAAGGAAAAGGTCCAGGTGTCCATTGTCACTCTCGAGTGCCTTGTCCACTGCAGTCTTGAGTAAATCAATCATGGTTTCATTTCTGTTTTCCTGTTCTGTAAACTCATGTTCAAACACACTTGTCTTGTTGATGTCCAGAAACAGATGTGCATAAAGGGCTGCAATAAACTCTTGAATGCTCAAGTGAACAAAGCAGTAGATGGTACCAAGAACGATCCCTGTTTCCTCCTTAAAGATCTGGGTACACATGCCTGAGTACACTGATGCCTTATAGACGTCAATACCACAGGCTTCCAGGTCTGTGTCATAGAAGATCAGGTTGTTTCTTTCCAGCTGATGAAATGCCAGTTTCCCCAGTGAAAGGATGGTGTCTTTATCCCAGGAAACATCTGGTGTGTATTCTCCATCATACTTTCGGCGGCTCTGCTGGATCTGAAAGCGGAGAAAGTGTGTGTACATTTGAGTCAGAGTCTTGGGAGTGTCTTCAGTGTTTGATTCCTGCAGTGTTTTAGAGATCTCATCAGCCTGAGTGTTTTTCACATCATTATTTATTTTCTCCTCCAGAATGTTCTGGAGAACAGTGGCTGAAATCCAGCAGAAGACTGGGATGTGGCACATGATAAAGAGACTCTTTGATTTTTTAACATGATCAATGATTGTGTTGGCCTGATTCTCATCCGTGAATCTTTTTTTGAAGTACTCTTCCTTCTGTGCGTCACTGAATCCTCGTATCTCTGTCAGCCGGTCGATGCAGTCAGGAGGAATCTTACTGGCAGCTGCTGGTCTGGTGGTGATCCAGATGAGAGCAGAAGGAAGCAGATTTCCCTTCATGAGGTTCGTTAGGAGAACATCCAGAGAGGCTGGTGACGATACATCACGCCACGTCTCATTACAATCAAACTTCAGAGGGAGGCGACATTCGTCCAGTCCATCCAGGATGAACAGCACTTTGAATGGATTCCTTCTTGTAAGGTTCAGTCCTTTTGTCTCTGGGAAAAATTGAGTTATAAGGTCCATTAAACTCAGCTTTTCTTTCTCCATTAAGTTCATCTCTCTGAATGGAAGAGGAAATATGAAGCTGATATCTTGATTTTCTTTTCCTTCAGCCCAGTCCAGAACAAACTTTTGCACAGAGACTGATTTCCCGATGCCAGCGACTCCTTTTGTCAGTACAGTTCGGATCTCCTCGTCTTGTTCAGGTGCTTCAAACAAATGTGTGCATTCAACCTGTATCTCTTGTGCTTCATGACGCCTGGAACAAACTTCAATCTGTCTTACCTCATGTTCAGTATTGACCTGTTCACTGCCACCCTGAGTGATATAGAGATCTGTGTAGATGTTATTCAGAAGTGTAGAGTCACCTTGCTTCGCAATTCCCTCAAACACACATTGATACTTCTTCTTTAGGCCACATTTCAGCTGATGAATGAAGAACAGCTCATCTAAACACAGGAACAGAAAATAGATAGTTTTAATCTTAATTTTCTCTCCTCCATTTATAAGTGACAATCAGACAGATGATCAGACTCTTACCTTCTAGAGCATCAGCAGCTTCATCTTGCTTCATCTCTCTCAGGTAATGTAGTGTGAGATCAAGAGCTGCTGCTTTGATACTGCATCTATTCTCATTAAAGTCCTTCACAAAGTGTTGTGTGTTCTCATTTTGTAATATTTTCTTAAACTTGTCCAGTTCATTCTTCAGAAATATGATTATTTTGCTCTCAATATCCTACAAACAAAGCAAGTAAAATAAGAGACAGAACCACATCATATTTGGTCAAAACTATTTATTCAGTAATTCAAAATATTTGTAAAGAAACCAGATAAAAACCAAACATGTCAATCAGCTGCCATTTAACACAAAGAATACAAAAACAACACTTGAAGAGTTCGGTTGCAAAACGCGATAAACGCCATTTTTTGACATTTGGATTTTATTATTGGAAATCACTGTTCAGATGTACCTTAATCTACTTGTGAATTGCTGCCATTAATAAGATTTAAAAATGTACATTTTAAGCCTACTACAAAATGTATTTTTTCACAAAACGCGATATCCGCCAGCCCAGTTTCTTTACAAAGTGCGATATAACGGTTAGGCTATAGAACGTTCAGGATGCTGCGCGAGCTCAGGATGTCACGCGAGGAGAGAGTCACCGCCGGTGAAGTGCTCCGAGTTTGCTCAGTGATTTAACGATAATATCAAAACAAAAAACATATATTTTTAAAAAGAGGATTCAATAGGCTAACTAAAAAACGTTCACCATTTAATTGTTTATACTGTAGGCGAGCTGTCAGTCACGTATACACACACACACACGCACACGCACACACACAAACAAAACATTGATTCACTAGCTTTTCTTAATGGTATTACAGTAGCCTAGTAGAATATAGCCTAAGGTGGATATATAGCGTTTTGCAAAAAAAAAAAAAGTTATGTTGTGTATGTTCTGGCCAAAACTAACTCAGAATCTTATTATTATTAATCAATCTTTGTATATACTATTCCATATATTTATGATGTATTGTTTTTTTAACCAATTTAAGATGTTTGACAATGTTAAGATAAATATGTTGCATTTTGGCATGGTTTTTGACTTATTTATGAACTATTTATGGACATAAAATTAAATAAAAAATATCCTGGATTTGAAGAATATTGTGTCCCTGGCCTTCACTGAGCTCAAGTAATAGTTTAATGTACAAAAAATTGTGAATGAACTTGACTGTTGATGTCTTAAATAATAATGTCAAATAACCAACATTTCTCAAAATGGATATATCTCGTTTTGCAACCAAACTCTTCACTTGTCTTTTTAAATTTTTATTATTATATTATGGGTTCTTAAATTTTTTATTCTATTATTTTGCAAAAAAAAGTTCAGTAAACTATTTGTTTGTTATAAATATAACATGAATGAAAATGTGTTTTCCAACCTGGAAGATCCCTAGGAGACTGTCTTTGAAACTCTTGTTGTTCCTGTGAGTCTGAACGTCTGAGTCTAATGTCTCACATTGAAGCCTGTTAGCCAATAAAATAAAATACTGCATTTTCAGGCAAAATTGTATTATTATTTTTAGCAGAGAACAAGAAAACATTAGCAATTTAAGTTCCCTTTCAAAAGCTACAATCGATGCTGCGCTGCTCAGCGCATTGGGAACGTCTTTAAACGTGACCAGCTGTGAATATAGTGTGTAAACACGTCAATAGAATTGACCTGGACGTAATATAGCCACCGGTCGGTGACGTCATCAGCGCGCACCCACGACGCAAGGCTATAAATAGATGAGCCACAGGTGCATCGTCAGGTCTTTTGTTTTCAGACCGCTCTGTCTATGTGTGTCAAGCACTCTCTCTACAAAACTCTCTTCAGATCTTTGTTAGGAGTTAGTGTTCAAAACTGGCAGTGTGCAGATTTCTCTCTTTTCTCTCATCTCAACATACAAGTGAAAAGAGTTCAAGTTAGAAGAAATCAGCTGGTTAAAAATGAGTGAACAGCAGAGTAAGCACTGTGTCCCTCCATGTTCTCGTCCTA